>JAWRVZ010000659.1:0-111615 GCA_037043235.1 Rhodeus uyekii
GGAGGTTTTAAAGCTCTGACAGTTTACCCACTTATACACGAATGTTGACAATCCCCTCTCCAGTAATGCTGGCCCTCAAGTCTGGACTTTAAGGGAGCACTGTTTTGTGGTCAAGTTCGAGTCTTTAAAGCTCTGGCAATTGTACCCACAATACACGAATGTTGACAAACCCCTCTCTGGTAATGCTGGCCCTCATGCTGTGAGTCGGGCGATCGGTGAAGCGTGTACCAAGCTTTCGTGTCAGGATGGCCGAGCGGTCTAAGGCGCTGCGTTCAGGTCGCAGTCTCCTCTGGAGGCGTGGGTTCAAATCCCACTTCTGACAAGCTTATCCTTTGGCCGAGGGGTCAAGTTGGAGTCTTTAAACATCAAGTGGATACGAACGTTGACAAGCCCCCTCCAGTAATGATGGCCCTCATGTTTGGTCTTTAACACTTTTTATGTGGTCAAGTTGAGTCAAGCTCCAAGTGTACCCTCCAGTAATGATGGCCCTCATGTTTGGACTTTAATGTAGCACTTTTTATAGTGGTCAATTTGGAGTCTTCAAAGCTCTGGCAAGTGGATTCGAATGTTGACAATCCCCTCTCCAGTAATGCTGGCCCTCATGTTTGGACTTTAAGGGATTACTGTTTTGTGGTCAATTTGGAGTCTTAAAAGCTCTGGCAAGTGGATTCGAATGTTGACAAACCCCCCTCCAGTAATTCTAGCCCTCATGTTTGGACTTTAATTTAGCACTTTTTATGTGGTCAAGTTGGAGTCTTAAAAGCTCTGGCAAGTGTACCCTCTGATACACGAATGTTGACAAACCCCCCTCCAGTAATGCTATCCCTCATGTTTGGACTTTAATTTAGCACTTTTTATGTGGTCAAGTTGGAGGTTTTAAAGCTCTGACAGTTTACCCACTTATACACGAATGTTGACAATCCCCTCTCCAGTAATGCTGGCCCTCAAGTCTGGACTTTAAGGGAGCACTGTTTTGTGGTCAAGTTCGAGTCTTTAAAGCTCTGGCAATTGTACCCACAATACACGAATGTTGACAAACCCCTCTCTGGTAATGCTGGCCCTCAATGCTTTGAGTCGGGTCAAGTTCGATCGGTGAAGCGTGTTACCCCTCTCTGGTAATGCTGGCCCTCATGCTGTTTCGTGTACCAAGCTTTCGTGTCAGGATGGCCGAGCGGTCTAAGGCGCTGCGTTCAGGTCGCAGTCTCCTCTGGAGGCTTGGGTTCAAATCCCACCTCTGACAAGCTTATCCTTTGGCCGAGGGGTCAAGTTGGAGTCTTTAAACATCAAGTGGATACGAACGTTGACAAGCCCCCTCCAGTAATGATGGCCCTCATGTTTGGTCTTTAATGTAGCACTTTTTATGTTGTCAAGGTGGAGTCTTAAAAGCTCTGGCAAGTGTACCCTCTGATAAACGAATCTTGACAAACCCGCCTCCAGTAATGCTAGCCCTCATGTTTGGTCTTTAATTTAGCACTTTTTATGTGGTCAATTTGGTGTCTTCAAAGCTCTGGCAAGTGGATTCGAATGTTGAAAAACCCCCCTCCAGTAATTCTAGCCCTCATGTTTGGACTTTAATTTAGCACTTTTTATGTGGTCAAGTTGGAGTCTTAAAAGCTCTGGCAAGTGTACCCTCTGATACACGAATGTTGACAAACCCCCCTCCAGTAATGCTATCCCTCATGTTTGGACTTTAATTTAGCACTTTTTATGTGGTCAAGTTGGAGGTTTTAAAGCTCTGACAGTTTACCCACTTATACACGAATGTTGACAATCCCCTCTCCAGTAATGCTGGCCCTCAAGTCTGGACTTTAAGGGAGCACTGTTTTGTGGTCAAGTTCGAGTCTTTAAAGCTCTGGCAATTGTACCCACAATACACGAATGTTGACAAACCCCTCTCTGGTAATGCTGGCCCTCATGCTGTGAGTCGGGCGATCGGTGAAGCGTGTACCAAGCTTTCGTGTCAGGATGGCCGAGCGGTCTAAGGCGCTGCGTTCAGGTCGCAGTCTCCTCTGGAGGCGTGGGTTCAAATCCCACTTCTGAAAAGCTTATCCTTTGGCCGAGGGGTCAAGTTGGAGTCTTTAAAGATCAAGTGGATACGAACGTTGACAAGCCCCCTCCAGTAATGATGGCCCTCATGTTTGGTCTTTAATGTAGCACTTTTTATGTGGTCAAGTTGGAGTCTTAAAAGCTCTGGCAAGTGTGCCCTCTGATAAACGAATCTTGACAAACCCGCCTCCAGTAATGCTAGCCCTCATGTTTGGTCTTTAATTTAGCACTTTTTATGTGGTCAATTTGGTGTCTTCAAAGCTCTGGCAAGTGGATTCGAATGTTGACAAACCCCCCTCCAGTAATTCTAGCCCTCATGTTTGGACTTTAATTTAGCACTTTTTATGTGGTCAAGTTGGAGTCTTAAAAGCTCTGGCAAGTGTACCCTCTGATACACGAATGTTGACAAACCCCCCTCCAGTAATGCTATCCCTCATGTTTGGACTTTAATTTAGCACTTTTTATGTGGTCAAGTTGGAGGTTTTAAAGCTCTGACAGTTTACCCACTTATACACGAATGTTGACAATCCCCTCTCCAGTAATGCTGGCCCTCAAGTCTGGACTTTAAGGGAGCACTGTTTTGTGGTCAAGTTCGAGTCTTTAAAGCTCTGGCAATTGTACCCACAATACACGAATGTTGACAAACCCCTCTCTGGTAATGCTGGCCCTCATGCTGTGAGTCGGGCGATCGGTGAAGCGTGTACCAAGCTTTCGTGTCAGGATGGCCGAGCGGTCTAAGGCGCTGCGTTCAGGTCGCAGTCTCCTCTGGAGGCGTGGGTTCAAATCCCACTTCTGACAAGCTTATCCTTTGGCCGAGGGGTCAAGTTGGAGTCTTCAAAGATCAAGTGGATACGAACGTTGACAAGCCCCCTCCAGTAATGATGGCCCTCATGTTTGGTCTTTAATGTAGCACTTTTTATGTGGTCAAGTTGGAGTCTTAAAAGCTCTGGCAAGTGTACCCTCTGATAAACGAATCTTGACAAACCCGCCTCCAGTAATGCTAGCCCTCATGTTTGGACTTTAATTTAGCACTTTTTTAGTGGTCAATTTGGAGTCTTCAAAGCTCTGGCAAGTGGATTCGAATGTTGACAATCCCCTCTCCAGTAATGCTGGCCCTCATGTTTGGACTTTAAGGGATTACTGTTTTGTGGTCAATTTGGAGTCTTAAAAGCTCTGGCAAGTGGATTCGAATGTTGACAAACCCCCCTCCAGTAATTCTAGCCCTCATGTTTGGACTTTAATTTAGCACTTTTTATGTGGTCAAGTTGGAGTCTTAAAAGCTCTGGCAAGTGTACCCTCTGATACACGAATGTTGACAAACCCCCCTCCAGTAATGCTATCCCTCATGTTTGGACTTTAATTTAGCACTTTTTATGTGGTCAAGTTGGAGGTTTTAAAGCTCTGACAGTTTACCCACTTATACACGAATGTTGACAATCCCCTCTCCAGTAATGCTGGCCCTCAAGTCTGGACTTTAAGGGAGCACTGTTTTGTGGTCAAGTTCGAGTCTTTAAAGCTCTGGCAATTGTACCCACAATACACGAATGTTGACAAACCCCTCTCTGGTAATGCTGGCCCTCATGCTGTGAGTCGGGCGATCGGTGAAGCGTGTACTAAGCTTTCGTGTCAGGATGGCCGAGCGGTCTAAGGCGCTGCGTTCAGGTCGCAGTCTCCTCTGGAGGCGTGGGTTCAAATCCCACTTCTGAAAAGCTTATCCTTTGGCCGAGGGGTCAAGTTGGAGTCTTTAAAGATCAAGTGGATACGAACGTTGACAAGCCCCCTCCAGTAATGATGGCCCTCATGTTTGGTCTTTAATGTAGCACTTTTTATGTGGTCAAGTTGGAGTCTTAAAAGCTCTGGCAAGTGTGCCCTCTGATAAACGAATCTTGACAAACCCGCCTCCAGTAATGCTAGCCCTCATGTTTGGTCTTTAATTTAGCACTTTTTATGTGGTCAATTTGGTGTCTTCAAAGCTCTGGCAAGTGGATTCGAATGTTGAAAAACCCCCCTCCAGTAATTCTAGCCCTCATGTTTGGACTTTAATTTAGCACTTTTTATGTGGTCAAGTTGGAGTCTTAAAAGCTCTGGCAAGTGTACCCTCTGATACACGAATGTTGACAAACCCCCCTCCAGTAATGCTATCCCTCATGTTTGGACTTTAATTTAGCACTTTTTATGTGGTCAAGTTGGAGGTTTTAAAGCTCTGACAGTTTACCCACTTATACACGAATGTTGACAATCCCCTCTCCAGTAATGCTGGCCCTCAAGTCTGGACTTTAAGGGAGCACTGTTTTGTGGTCAAGTTCGAGTCTTTAAAGCTCTGGCAATTGTACCCACAATACACGAATGTTGACAAACCCCTCTCTGGTAATGCTGGCCCTCATGCTGTGAGTCGGGCGATCGGTGAAGCGTGTCAGCCAAGCTTTCGTGTCAGGATGGCCGAGCGGTCTAAGGCGCTGCGTTCAGGTCGCAGTCTCCTCTGGAGGCGTGGGTTCAAATCCCACTTCTGACAAGCTTATCCTTTGGCCGAGGGGTCAAGTTGGAGTCTTTAAAGATCAAGTGGATACGAACGTTGACAAGCCCCCTCCAGTAATGATGGCCCTCATGTTTGGTCTTTAATGTAGCACTTTTTATGTGGTCAAGTTGGAGTCTTAAAAGCTCTGGCAAGTGTGCCCTCTGATAAACGAATCTTGACAAACCCGCCTCCAGTAATGCTAGCCCTCATGTTTGGACTTTAATTTAGCACTTTTTTAGTGGTCAATTTGGAGTCTTCAAAGCTCTGGCAAGTGGATTCGAATGTTGACAATCCCCTCTCCAGTAATGCTGGCCCTCATGTTTGGACTTTAAGGGATTACTGTTTTGTGGTCAATTTGGAGTCTTAAAAGCTCTGGCAAGTGGATTCGAATGTTGGCCCTCATGTTTGGACTTTAATTTAGGACTTTTTATGTGGTCAAGTTGGAGTCTTAAAAGCTCTGGCAAGTGTACCCCCCTCCAGTAATTCTAGCCCTCATGTTTGGACTTTAATTTAGCACTTTTTATGTGGTCAAGTTGGAGTCTTAAAAGCTCTGGCAAGTGTACCCTCTGATACACGAATGTTGACAAACCCCCCTCCAGTAATGCTATCCCTCATGTTTGGACTTTAATTTAGCACTTTTTATGTGGTCAAGTTGGAGGTTTTAAAGCTCTGACAGTTTACCCACTTATACACGAATGTTGACAATCCCCTCTCCAGTAATGCTGGCCCTCAAGTCTGGACTTTAAGGGAGCACTGTTTTGTGGTCAAGTTCGAGTCTTTAAAGCTCTGGCAATTGTACCCACAATACACGAATGTTGACAAACCCCTCTCTGGTAATGCTGGCCCTCATGCTGTGAGTCGGGCGATCGGTGAAGCGTGTACCAAGCTTTCGTGTCAGGATGGCCGAGCGGTCTAAGGCGCTGCGTTCAGGTCGCAGTCTCCTCTGGAGGCGTGGGTTCAAATCCCACTTCTGACAAGCTTATCCTTTCCTTTGGCCGTGGGGTCAAGTTGGAGTCTTTAAACATCAAGTGGATACGAACGTTGACAAGCCCCCTCCAGTAATGATGGCCCTCATGTTTGGTCTTTAATGTAGCACTTTTTATGTGGTCAAGTTGGAGTCTTAAAAGCTCTGGCAAGTGTACCCTCTGATAAACGAATCTTGACAAACCCGCCTCCAGTAATGCTAGCCCTCATGTTTGGACTTTAATTTAGCACTTTTTTAGTGGTCAATTTGGAGTCTTCAAAGCTCTGGCAAGTGGATTCGAATGTTGACAATCCCCTCTCCAGTAATGCTGGCCCTCATGTTTGGACTTTAAGGGATTACTGTTTTGTGGTCAATTTGGAGTCTTAAAAGCTCTGGCAAGTGGATTCGAATGTTGACAAACCCCCCTCCAGTAATTCTAGCCCTCATGTTTGGACTTTAATTTAGCACTTTTTATGTGGTCAAGTTGGAGTCTTAAAAGCTCTGGCAAGTGTACCCTCTGATACACGAATGTTGACAAACCCCCCTCCAGTAATGCTATCCCTCATGTTTGGACTTTAATTTAGCACTTTTTATGTGGTCAAGTTGGAGGTTTTAAAGCTCTGACAGTTTACCCACTTATACACGAATGTTGACAATCCCCTCTCCAGTAATGCTGGCCCTCAAGTCTGGACTTTAAGGGAGCACTGTTTTGTGGTCAAGTTCGAGTCTTTAAAGCTCTGGCAATTGTACCCACAATACACGAATGTTGACAAACCCCTCTCTGGTAATGCTGGCCCTCATGCTGTGAGTCGGGCGATCGGTGAAGCGTGTACCAAGCTTTCGTGTCAGGATGGCCGAGCGGTCTAAGGCGCTGCGTTCAGGTCGCAGTCTCCTCTGGAGGCGTGGGTTCAAATCCCACTTCTGACAAGCTTATCCTTTGGCCGTGGGGTCAAGTTGGAGTCTTTAAACATCAAGTGGATACGAACGTTGACAAGCCCCCTCCAGTAATGATGGCCCTCATGTTTGGTCTTTAATGTAGCACTTTTTATGTGGTCAAGTTGGAGTCTTAAAAGCTCTGGCAAGTGTACCCTCTGATAAACGAATCTTGACAAACCCGCCTCCAGTAATGCTAGCCCTCATGTTTGGACTTTAATTTAGCACTTTTTTAGTGGTCAATTTGGAGTCTTCAAAGCTCTGGCAAGTGGATTCGAATGTTGACAATCCCCTCTCCAGTAATGCTGGCCCTCATGTTTGGACTTTAAGGGATTACTGTTTTGTGGTCAATTTGGAGTCTTAAAAGCTCTGGCAAGTGGATTCGAATGTTGACAAACCCCCCCTCCAGTAATTCTAGCCCTCATGTTTGGACTTTAATTTAGCACTTTTTATGTGGTCAAGTTGGAGTCTTAAAAGCTCTGGCAAGTGTACCCTCTGATACACGAATGTTGACAAACCCCCCTCCAGTAATGCTATCCCTCATGTTTGGACTTTAATTTAGCACTTTTTATGTGGTCAAGTTGGAGGTTTTAAAGCTCTGACAGTTTACCCACTTATACACGAATGTTGACAATCCCCTCTCCAGTAATGCTGGCCCTCAAGTCTGGACTTTAAGGGAGCACTGTTTTGTGGTCAAGTTCGAGTCTTTAAAGCTCTGGCAATTGTACCCACAATACACGAATGTTGACAAACCCCTCTCTGGTAATGCTGGCCCTCATGCTGTGAGTCGGGCGATCGGTGAAGCGTGTACCAAGCTTTCGTGTCAGGATGGCCGAGCGGTCTAAGGCGCTGCGTTCAGGTCGCAGTCTCCTCTGGAGGCGTGGGTTCAAATCCCACTTCTGACAAGCTTATCCTTTGGCCGTGGGGTCAAGTTGGAGTCTTTAAACATCAAGTGGATACGAACGTTGACAAGCCCCCTCCAGTAATGATGGCCCTCATGTTTGGTCTTTAATGTAGCACTTTTTATGTGGTCAAGTTGGAGTCTTAAAAGCTCTGGCAAGTGTACCCTCTGATAAACTTTTTTATGAATCTTGACAAACCCGCCTCCAGTAATGCTAGCCCTCATGTTTGGACTTTAATTTAGCACTTTTTTAGTGGTCAATTTGGAGTCTTCAAAGCTCTGGCAAGTGGATTCGAATGTTGACAATCCCCTCTCCAGTAATGCTGGCCCTCATGTTTGGACTTTAAGGGATTACTGTTTTGTGGTCAATTTGGAGTCTTAAAAGCTCTGGCAAGTGGATTCGAATGTTGACAAACCCCCCTCCAGTAATTCTAGCCCTCATGTTTGGACTTTAATTTAGCACTTTTTATGTGGTCAAGTTGGAGTCTTAAAAGCTCTGGCAAGTGTACCCTCTGATACACGAATGTTGACAAACCCCCCTCCAGTAATGCTATCCCTCATGTTTGGACTTTAATTTAGCACTTTTTATGTGGTCAAGTTGGAGGTTTTAAAGCTCTGACAGTTTACCCACTTATACACGAATGTTGACAATCCCCTCTCCAGTAATGCTGGCCCTCAAGTCTGGACTTTAAGGGAGCACTGTTTTGTGGTCAAGTTCGAGTCTTTAAAGCTCTGGCAATTGTACCCACAATACACGAATGTTGACAAACCCCTCTCTGGTAATGCTGGCCCTCATGCTGTGAGTCGGGCGATCGGTGAAGCGTGTACCAAGCTTTCGTGTCAGGATGGCCGAGCGGTCTAAGGCGCTGCGTTCAGGTCGCAGTCTCCTCTGGAGGCGTGGGTTCAAATCCCACTTCTGACAAGCTTATCCTTTGGCCGTGGGGTCAAGTTGGAGTCTTTAAACATCAAGTGGATACGAACGTTGACAAGCCCCCTCCAGTAATGATGGCCCTCATGTTTGGTCTTTAATGTAGCACTTTTTATGTGGTCAAGTTGGAGTCTTAAAAGCTCTGGCAAGTGTACCCTCTGATAAACGAATCTTGACAAACCCGCCTCCAGTAATGCTAGCCCTCATGTTTGGACTTTAATTTAGCACTTTTTTAGTGGTCAATTTGGAGTCTTCAAAGCTCTGGCAAGTGGATTCGAATGTTGACAATCCCCTCTCCAGTAATGCTGGCCCTCATGTTTGGACTTTAAGGGATTACTGTTTTGTGGTCAATTTGGAGTCTTAAAAGCTCTGGCAAGTGGATTCGAATGTTGACAAACCCCCCTCCAGTAATTCTAGCCCTCATGTTTGGACTTTAATTTAGCACTTTTTATGTGGTCAAGTTGGAGTCTTAAAAGCTCTGGCAAGTGTACCCTCTGATACACGAATGTTGACAAACCCCCCTCCAGTAATGCTATCCCTCATGTTTGGACTTTAATTTAGCACTTTTTATGTGGTCAAGTTGGAGGTTTTAAAGCTCTGACAGTTTACCCACTTATACACGAATGTTGACAATCCCCTCTCCAGTAATGCTGGCCCTCAAGTCTGGACTTTAAGGGAGCACTGTTTTGTGGTCAAGTTCGAGTCTTTAAAGCTCTGGCAATTGTACCCACAATACACGAATGTTGACAAACCCCTCTCTGGTAATGCTGGCCCTCATGCTGTGAGTCGGGCGATCGGTGAAGCGTGTACCAAGCTTTCGTGTCAGGATGGCCGAGCGGTCTAAGGCGCTGCGTTCAGGTCGCAGTCTCCTCTGGAGGCGTGGGTTCAAATCCCACCTCTGACAAGCTTATCCTTTGGCCGAGGGGTCAAGTTGGAGTCTTTAAACATCAAGTGGATACGAACGTTGACAAGCCCCCTCCAGTAATGATGGCCCTCATGTTTGGTCTTTAATGTAGCACTTTTTATGTTGTCAAGTTGGAGTCTTAAAAGCTCTGGCAAGTGTACCCTCTGATAAACGAATCTTGACAAACCCGCCTCCAGTAATGCTAGCCCTCATGTTTGGTCTTTAATTTAGCACTTTTTATGTGGTCAATTTGGTGTCTTCAAAGCTCTGGCAAGTGGATTCGAATGTTGAAAAACCCCCCTCCAGTAATTCTAGCCCTCATGTTTGGACTTTAATTTAGCACTTTTTATGTGGTCAAGTTGGAGTCTTAAAAGCTCTGGCAAGTGTACCCTCTGATACACGAATGTTGACAAACCCCCCTCCAGTAATGCTATCCCTCATGTTTGGACTTTAATTTAGCACTTTTTATGTGGTCAAGTTGGAGGTTTTAAAGCTCTGACAGTTTACCCACTTATACACGAATGTTGACAATCCCCTCTCCAGTAATGCTGGCCCTCAAGTCTGGACTTTAAGGGAGCACTGTTTTGTGGTCAAGTTCGAGTCTTTAAAGCTCTGGCAATTGTACCCACAATACACGAATGTTGACAAACCCCTCTCTGGTAATGCTGGCCCTCATGCTGTGAGTCGGGCGATCGGTGAAGCGTGTACCAAGCTTTCGTGTCAGGATGGCCGAGCGGTCTAAGGCGCTGCGTTCAGGTCGCAGTCTCCTCTGGAGGCGTGGGTTCAAATCCCACTTCTGACAAGCTTATCCTTTGGCCGAGGGGTCAAGTTGGAGTCTTTAAAGATCAAGTGGATACGAACGTGACAAACAAGCCCCCTCCAGTAATGATGGCCCTCATGTTTGGTCTTTAATGTAGCACTTTTTATGTGGTCAAGTTGGAGTCTTAAAAGCTCTGGCAAGTGTGCCCTCTGATAAACGAATCTTGACAAACCCGCCTCCAGTAATGCTAGCCCTCATGTTTGGACTTTAATTTAGCACTTTTTTAGTGGTCAATTTGGAGTCTTCAAAGCTCTGGCAAGTGGATTCGAATGTTGACAATCCCCTCTCCAGTAATGCTGGCCCTCATGTTTGGACTTTAAGGGATTACTGTTTTGTGGTCAATTTGGAGTCTTAAAAGCTCTGGCAAGTGGATTCGAATGTTGACAAACCCCCCTCCAGTAATTCTAGCCCTCATGTTTGGACTTTAATTTAGCACTTTTTATGTGGTCAAGTTGGAGTCTTAAAAGCTCTGGCAAGTGTACCCTCTGATACACGAATGTTGACAAACCCCCCTCCAGTAATGCTATCCCTCATGTTTGGACTTTAATTTAGCACTTTTTATGTGGTCAAGTTGGAGGTTTTAAAGCTCTGACAGTTTACCCACTTATACACGAATGTTGACAAACCCCTCTCCAGTAATGCTGGCCCTCAAGTCTGGACTTTAAGGGAGCACTGTTTTGTGGTCAAGTTCGAGTCTTTAAAGCTCTGGCAATTGTACCCACAATACACGAATGTTGACAAACCCCTCTCTGGTAATGCTGGCCCTCATGCTGTGAGTCGGGCGATCGGTGAAGCGTGTACCAAGCTTTCGTGTCAGGATGGCCGAGCGGTCTAAGGCGCTGCGTTCAGGTCGCAGTCTCCTCTGGAGGCGTGGGTTCAAATCCCACTTCTGACAAGCTTATCCTTTGGCCGAGGGGTCAAGTTGGAGTCTTTAAAGATCAAGTGGATACGAACGTTGACAAGCCCCCTCCAGTAATGATGGCCCTCATGTTTGGTCTTTAATGTAGCACTTTTTATGTGGTCAAGTTGGAGTCTTAATGCTAGCCCTCAAGCTCTGGCAAGTGTGCCCTCTGATAAACGAATCTTGACAAACCCGCCTCCAGTAATGCTAGCCCTCATGTTTGGTCTTTAATTTAGCACTTTTTATGTGGTCAATTTGGTGTCTTCAAAGCTCTGGCAAGTGGATTCGAATGTTGAAAAACCCCCCTCCAGTAATTCTAGCCCTCATGTTTGGACTTTAATTTAGCACTTTTTATGTGGTCAAGTTGGAGTCTTAAAAGCTCTGGCAAGTGTACCCTCTGATACACGAATGTTGACAAACCCCCCTCCAGTAATGCTATCCCTCATGTTTGGACTTTAATTTAGCACTTTTTATGTGGTCAAGTTGGAGGTTTTAAAGCTCTGACAGTTTACCCACTTATACACGAATGTTGACAATCCCCTCTCCAGTAATGCTGGCCCTCAAGTCTGGACTTTAAGGGAGCACTGTTTTGTGGTCAAGTTCGAGTCTTTAAAGCTCTGGCAATTGTACCCACAATACACGAATGTTGACAAACCCCTCTCTGGTAATGCTGGCCCTCATGCTGTGAGTCGGGCGATCGGTGAAGCGTGTACCAAGCTTTCGTGTCAGGATGGCCGAGCGGTCTAAGGCGCTGCGTTCAGGTCGCAGTCTCCTCTGGAGGCGTGGGTTCAAATCCCACTTCTGACAAGCTTATCCTTTGGCCGAGGGGTCAAGTTGGAGTCTTTAAAGATCAAGTGGATACGAACGTTGACAAGCCCCCTCCAGTAATGATGGCCCTCATGTTTGGTCTTTAATGTAGCACTTTTTATGTGGTCAAGTTGGAGTCTTAAAAGCTCTGGCAAGTGTGCCCTCTGATAAACGAATCTTGACAAACCCGCCTCCAGTAATGCTAGCCCTCATGTTTGGACTTTAATTTAGCACTTTTTTAGTGGTCAATTTGGAGTCTTCAAAGCTCTGGCAAGTGGATTCGAATGTTGACAATCCCCTCTCCAGTAATGCTGGCCCTCATGTTTGGACTTTAAGGGATTAGTGTACCCTCTGATCGAATGTTGACGTTTTGTGGTCAATTTGGAGTCTTAAAAGCTCTGGCAAGTGGATTCGAATGTTGACAAACCCCCCTCCAGTAATTCTAGCCCTCATGTTTGGACTTTAATTTAGCACTTTTTATGTGGTCAAGTTGGAGTCTTAAAAGCTCTGGCAAGTGTACCCTCTGATACACGAATGTTGACAAACCCCCCTCCAGTAATGCTATCCCTCATGTTTGGACTTTAATTTAGCACTTTTTATGTGGTCAAGTTGGAGGTTTTAAAGCTCTGACAGTTTACCCACTTATACACGAATGTTGACAATCCCCTCTCCAGTAATGCTGGCCCTCAAGTCTGGACTTTAAGGGAGCACTGTTTTGTGGTCAAGTTCGAGTCTTTAAAGCTCTGGCAATTGTACCCACAATACACGAATGTTGACAAACCCCTCTCTGGTAATGCTGGCCCTCATGCTGTGAGTCGGGCGATCGGTGAAGCGTGTACCAAGCTTTCGTGTCAGGATGGCCGAGCGGTCTAAGGCGCTGCGTTCAGGTCGCAGTCTCCTCTGGAGGCGTGGGTTCAAATCCCACTTCTGACAAGCTTATCCTTTGGCCGAGGGGTCAAGTTGGAGTCTTTAAAGATCAAGTGGATACGAACGTTGACAAGCCCCCTCCAGTAATGATGGCCCTCATGTTTGGTCTTTAATGTAGCACTTTTTATGTGGTCAAGTTGGAGTCTTAAAAGCTCTGGCAAGTGTGCCCTCTGATAAACGAATCTTGACAAACCCGCCTCCAGTAATGCTAGCCCTCATGTTTGGACTTTAATTTAGCACTTTTTTAGTGGTCAATTTGGAGTCTTCAAAGCTCTGGCAAGTGGATTCGAATGTTGACAATCCCCTCTCCAGTAATGCTGGCCCTCATGTTTGGACTTTAAGGGATTACTGTTTTGTGGTCAATTTGGAGTCTTAAAAGCTCTGGCAAGTGGATTCGAATGTTGACAAACCCCCCTCCAGTAATTCTAGCCCTCATGTTTGGACTTTAATTTAGCACTTTTTATGTGGTCAAGTTGGAGTCTTAAAAGCTCTGGCAAGTGTACCCTCTGATACACGAATGTTGACAAACCCCCCTCCAGTAATGCTATCCCTCATGTTTGGACTTTAATTTAGCACTTTTTATGTGGTCAAGTTGGAGGTTTTAAAGCTCTGACAGTTTACCCACTTATACACGAATGTTGACAATCCCCTCTCCAGTAATGCTGGCCCTCAAGTCTGGACTTTAAGGGAGCACTGTTTTGTGGTCAAGTTCGAGTCTTTAAAGCTCTGGCAATTGTACCCACAATACACGAATGTTGACAAACCCCTCTCTGGTAATGCTGGCCCTCATGCTGTGAGTCGGGCGATCGGTGAAGCGTGTACCAAGCTTTCGTGTCAGGATGGCCGAGCGGTCTAAGGCGCTGCGTTCAGGTCGCAGTCTCCTCTGGAGGCGTGGGTTCAAATCCCACTTCTGACAAGCTTATCCTTTGGCCGTGGGGTCAAGTTGGAGTCTTTAAACATCAAGTGGATACGAACGTTGACAAGCCCCCTCCAGTAATGATGGCCCTCATGTTTGGTCTTTAATGTAGCACTTTTTATGTGGTCAAGTTGGAGTCTTAAAAGCTCTGGCAAGTGTACCCTCTGATAAACGAATCTTGACAAACCCGCCTCCAGTAATGCTAGCCCTCATGTTTGGACTTTAATTTAGCACTTTTTTAGTGGTCAATTTGGAGTCTTCAAAGCTCTGGCAAGTGGATTCGAATGTTGACAATCCCCTCTCCAGTAATGCTGGCCCTCATGTTTGGACTTTAAGGGATTACTGTTTTGTGGTCAATTTGGAGTCTTAAAAGCTCTGGCAAGTGGATTCGAATGTTGACAAACCCCCCTCCAGTAATTCTAGCCCTCATGTTTGGACTTTAATTTAGCACTTTTTATGTGGTCAAGTTGGAGTCTTAAAAGCTCTGGCAAGTGTACCCTCTGATACACGAATGTTGACAAACCCCCCTCCAGTAATGCTATGGAGGTTTTAAAGCCCTCATGTTTGGACTTTAATTTAGCACTTTTTATGTGGTCAAGTTGGAGGTTTTAAAGCTCTGACAGTTTACCCACTTATACACGAATGTTGACAATCCCCTCTCCAGTAATGCTGGCCCTCAAGTCTGGACTTTAAGGGAGCACTGTTTTGTGGTCAAGTTCGAGTCTTTAAAGCTCTGGCAATTGTACCCACAATACACGAATGTTGACAAACCCCTCTCTGGTAATGCTGGCCCTCATGCTGTGAGTCGGGCGATCGGTGAAGCGTGTACCAAGCTTTCGTGTCAGGATGGCCGAGCGGTCTAAGGCGCTGCGTTCAGGTCGCAGTCTCCTCTGGAGGCGTGGGTTCAAATCCCACCTCTGACAAGCTTATCCTTTGGCCGAGGGGTCAAGTTGGAGTCTTTAAACATCAAGTGGATACGAACGTTGACAAGCCCCCTCCAGTAATGATGGCCCTCATGTTTGGTCTTTAATGTAGCACTTTTTATGTGGTCAAGTTGGAGTCTTAAAAGCTCTGGCAAGTGTACCCTCTGATACACGAATGTTGACAAACCCCCCTCCAGTAATGCTATCCCTCATGTTTGGACTTTAATTTAGCACTTTTTATGTGGTCAAGTTGGAGGTTTTAAAGCTCTGACAGTTTACCCACTTATACACGAATGTTGACAATCCCCTCTCCAGTAATGCTGGCCCTCAAGTCTGGACTTTAAGGGAGCACTGTTTTGTGGTCAAGTTCGAGTCTTTAAAGCTCTGGCAATTGTACCCACAATACACGAATGTTGACAAACCCCTCTCTGGTAATGCTGGCCCTCATGCTGTGAGTCGGGCGATCGGTGAAGCGTGTACCAAGCTTTCGTGTCAGGATGGCCGAGCGGTCTAAGGCGCTGCGTTCAGGTCGCAGTCTCCTCTGGAGGCGTGGGTTCAAATCCCACCTCTGACAAGCTTATCCTTTGGCCGAGGGGTCAAGTTGGAGTCTTTAAACATCAAGTGGATACGAACGTTGACAAGCCCCCTCCAGTAATGATGGCCCTCATGTTTGGTCTTTAATGTAGCACTTTTTATGTTGTCAAGTTGGAGTCTTAAAAGCTCTGGCAAGTGTACCCTCTGATAAACGAATCTTGACAAACCCGCCTCCAGTAATGCTAGCCCTCATGTTTGGTCTTTAATTTAGCACTTTTTATGTGGTCAATTTGGTGTCTTCAAAGCTCTGGCAAGTGGATTCGAATGTTGAAAAACCCCCCTCCAGTAATTCTAGCCCTCATGTTTGGACTTTAATTTAGCACTTTTTATGTGGTCAAGTTGGAGTCTTAAAAGCTCTGGCAAGTGTACCCTCTGATACACGAATGTTGACAAACCCCCCTCCAGTAATGCTATCCCTCATGTTTGGACTTTAATTTAGCACTTTTTATGTGGTCAAGTTGGAGGTTTTAAAGCTCTGACAGTTTACCCACTTATACACGAATGTTGACAATCCCCTCTCCAGTAATGCTGGCCCTCAAGTCTGGACTTTAAGGGAGCACTGTTTTGTGGTCAAGTTCGAGTCTTTAAAGCTCTGGCAATTGTACCCACAATACACGAATGTTGACAAACCCCTCTCTGGTAATGCTGGCCCTCATGCTGTGAGTCGGGCGATCGGTGAAGCGTGTACCAAGCTTTCGTGTCAGGATGGCCGAGCGGTCTAAGGCGCTGCGTTCAGGTCGCAGTCTCCTCTGGAGGCGTGGGTTCAAATCCCACTTCTGACAAGCTTATCCTTTGGCCGAGGGGTCAAGTTGGAGTCTTTAAAGATCAAGTGGATACGAACGTTGACAAGCCCCCTCCAGTAATGATGGCCCTCATGTTTGGTCTTTAATGTAGCACTTTTTATGTGGTCAAGTTGGAGTCTTAAAAGCTCTGGCAAGTGTACCCTCTGATAAACGAATCTTGACAAACCCGCCTCCAGTAATGCTAGCCCTCATGTTTGGACTTTAATTTAGCACTTTTTTAGTGGTCAATTTGGAGTCTTCAAAGCTCTGGCAAGTGGATTCGAATGTTGACAATCCCCTCTCCAGTAATGCTGGCCCTCATGTTTGGACTTTAAGGGATTACTGTTTTGTGGTCAATTTGGAGTCTTAAAAGCTCTGGCAAGTGGATTCGAATGTTGACAAACCCCCCTCCAGTAATTCTAGCCCTCATGTTTGGACTTTAATTTAGCACTTTTTATGTGGTCAAGTTGGAGTCTTAAAAGCTCTGGCAAGTGTACCCTCTGATACACGAATGTTGACAAACCCCCCTCCAGTAATGCTATCCCTCATGTTTGGACTTTAATTTAGCACTTTTTATGTGGTCAAGTTGGAGGTTTTAAAGCTCTGACAGTTTACCCACTTATACACGAATGTTGACAATCCCCTCTCCAGTAATGCTGGCCCTCAAGTCTGGACTTTAAGGGAGCACTGTTTTGTGGTCAAGTTCGAGTCTTTAAAGCTCTGGCAATTGTACCCACAATACACGAATGTTGACAAACCCCTCTCTGGTAATGCTGGCCCTCATGCTGTGAGTCGGGCGATCGGTGAAGCGTGTACCAAGCTTTCGTGTCAGGATGGCCGAGCGGTCTAAGGCGCTGCGTTCAGGTCGCAGTCTCCTCTGGAGGCGTGGGTTCAAATCCCACTTCTGACAAGCTTATCCTTTGGCCGAGGGGTCAAGTTGGAGTCTTTAAACATCAAGTGGATACGAACGTTGACAAGCCCCCTCCAGTAATGATGGCCCTCATGTTTGGTCTTTAATGTAGCACTTTTTATGTGGTCAAGTTGGAGTCTTAAAAGCTCTGGCAAGTGTACCCTCTGATAAACGAATCTTGACAAACCCGCCTCCAGTAATGCTAGCCCTCATGTTTGGTCTTTAATTTAGCACTTTTTATGTGGTCAATTTGGTGTCTTCAAAGCTCTGGCAAGTGGATTCGAATGTTGAAAAACCCCCCTCCAGTAATTCTAGCCCTCATGTTTGGACTTTAATTTAGCACTTTTTATGTGGTCAAGTTGGAGTCTTAAAAGCTCTGGCAAGTGTACCCTCTGATACACGAATGTTGACAAACCCCCCTCCAGTAATGCTATCCCTCATGTTTGGACTTTAATTTAGCACTTTTTATGTGGTCAAGTTGGAGGTTTTAAAGCTCTGACAGTTTACCCACTTATACACGAATGTTGACAATCCCCTCTCCAGTAATGCTGGCCCTCAAGTCTGGACTTTAAGGGAGCACTGTTTTGTGGTCAAGTTCGAGTCTTTAAAGCTCTGGCAATTGTACCCACAATACACGAATGTTGACAAACCCCTCTCTGGTAATGCTGGCCCTCATGCTGTGAGTCGGGCGATCGGTGAAGCGTGTACCAAGCTTTCGTGTCAGGATGGCCGAGCGGTCTAAGGCGCTGCGTTCAGGTCGCAGTCTCCTCTGGAGGCGTGGGTTCAAATCCCACTTCTGACAAGCTTATCCTTTGGCCGAGGGGTCAAGTTGGAGTCTTTAAAGATCAAGTGGATACGAACGTTGACAAGCCCCCTCCAGTAATGATGGCCCTCATGTTTGGTCTTTAATGTAGCACTTTTTATGTGGTCAAGTTGGAGTCTTAAAAGCTCTGGCAAGTGTGCCATCTGATAAACGAATCTTGACAAACCCGCCTCCAGTAATGCTAGCCCTCATGTTTGGACTTTAATTTAGCACTTTTTTAGTGGTCAATTTGGAGTCTTCAAAGCTCTGGCAAGTGGATTCGAATGTTGACAATCCCCTCTCCAGTAATGCTGGCCCTCATGTTTGGACTTTAAGGGATTACTGTTTTGTGGTCAATTTGGAGTCTTAAAAGCTCTGGCAAGTGGATTCGAATGTTGACAAACCCCCCTCCAGTAATTCTAGCCCTCATGTTTGGACTTTAATTTAGCACTTTTTATGTGGTCAAGTTGGAGTCTTAAAAGCTCTGGCAAGTGTACCCTCTGATACACGAATGTTGACAAACCCCCCTCCAGTAATGCTATCCCTCATGTTTGGACTTTAATTTAGCACTTTTTATGTGGTCAAGTTGGAGGTTTTAAAGCTCTGACAGTTTACCCACTTATACACGAATGTTGACAATCCCCTCTCCAGTAATGCTGGCCCTCAAGTCTGGACTTTAAGGGAGCACTGTTTTGTGGTCAAGTTCGAGTCTTTAAAGCTCTGGCAATTGTACCCACAATACACGAATGTTGACAAACCCCTCTCTGGTAATGCTGGCCCTCATGCTGTGAGTCGGGCGATCGGTGAAGCGTGTACCAAGCTTTCGTGTCAGGATGGCCGAGCGGTCTAAGGCGCTGCGTTCAGGTCGCAGTCTCCTCTGGAGGCGTGGGTTCAAATCCCACTTCTGACAAGCTTATCCTTTGGCCGAGGGGTCAAGTTGGAGTCTTTAAAGATCAAGTGGATACGAACGTTGACAAGCCCCCTCCAGTAATGATGGCCCTCATGTTTGGTCTTTAATGTAGCACTTTTTATGTGGTCAAGTTGGAGTCTTAAAAGCTCTGGCAAGTGTACCCTCTGATAAACGAATCTTGACAAACCCGCCTCCAGTAATGCTAGCCCTCATGTTTGGTCTTTAATTTAGCACTTTTTATGTGGTCAATTTGGTGTCTTCAAAGCTCTGGCAAGTGGATTCGAATGTTGAAAAACCCCCCTCCAGTAATTCTAGCCCTCATGTTTGGACTTTAATTTAGCACTTTTTATGTGGTCAAGTTGGAGTCTTAAAAGCTCTGGCAAGTGTACCCTCTGATACACGAATGTTGACAAACCCCCCTCCAGTAATGCTATCCCTCATGTTTGGACTTTAATTTAGCACTTTTTATGTGGTCAAGTTGGAGGTTTTAAAGCTCTGACAGTTTACCCACTTATACACGAATGTTGACAATCCCCTCTCCAGTAATGCTGGCCCTCAAGTCTGGACTTTAAGGGAGCACTGTTTTGTGGTCAAGTTCGAGTCTTTAAAGCTCTGGCAATTGTACCCACAATACACGAATGTTGACAAACCCCTCTCTGGTAATGCTGGCCCTCATGCTGTGAGTCGGGCGATCGGTGAAGCGTGTACCAAGCTTTCGTGTCAGGATGGCCGAGCGGTCTAAGGCGCTGCGTTCAGGTCGCAGTCTCCTCTGGAGGCGTGGGTTCAAATCCCACTTCTGACAAGCTTATCCTTTGGCCGAGGGGTCAAGTTGGAGTCTTTAAAGATCAAGTGGATACGAACGTTGACAAGCCCCCTCCAGTAATGATGGCCCTCATGTTTGGTCTTTAATGTAGCACTTTTTATGTGGTCAAGTTGGAGTCTTAAAAGCTCTGGCAAGTGTGCCCTCTGATAAACGAATCTTGACAAACCCGCCTCCAGTAATGCTAGCCCTCATGTTTGGACTTTAATTTAGCACTTTTTTAGTGGTCAATTTGGAGTCTTCAAAGCTCTGGCAAGTGGATTCGAATGTTGACAATCCCCTCTCCAGTAATGCTGGCCCTCATGTTTGGACTTTAAGGGATTACTGTTTTGTGGTCAATTTGGAGTCTTAAAAGCTCTGGCAAGTGGATTCGAATGTTGACAAACCCCCCTCCAGTAATTCTAGCCCTCATGTTTGGACTTTAATTTAGCACTTTTTATGTGGTCAAGTTGGAGTCTTAAAAGCTCTGGCAAGTGTACCCTCTGATACACGAATGTTGACAAACCCCCCTCCAGTAATGCTATCCCTCATGTTTGGACTTTAATTTAGCACTTTTTATGTGGTCAAGTTGGAGGTTTTAAAGCTCTGACAGTTTACCCACTTATACACGAATGTTGACAATCCCCTCTCCAGTAATGCTGGCCCTCAAGTCTGGACTTTAAGGGAGCACTGTTTTGTGGTCAAGTTCGAGTCTTTAAAGCTCTGGCAATTGTACCCACAATACACGAATGTTGACAAACCCCTCTCTGGTAATGCTGGCCCTCATGCTGTGAGTCGGGCGATCGGTGAAGCGTGTACCAAGCTTTCGTGTCAGGATGGCCGAGCGGTCTAAGGCGCTGCGTTCAGGTCGCAGTCTCCTCTGGAGGCGTGGGTTCAAATCCCACTTCTGACAAGCTTATCCTTTGGCCGTGGGGTCAAGTTGGAGTCTTTAAACATCAAGTGGATACGAACGTTGACAAGCCCCCTCCAGTAATGATGGCCCTCATGTTTGGTCTTTAATGTAGCACTTTTTATGTGGTCAAGTTGGAGTCTTAAAAGCTCTGGCAAGTGTACCCTCTGATAAACGAATCTTGACAAACCCGCCTCCAGTAATGCTAGCCCTCATGTTTGGACTTTAATTTAGCACTTTTTTAGTGGTCAATTTGGAGTCTTCAAAGCTCTGGCAAGTGGATTCGAATGTTGACAATCCCCTCTCCAGTAATGCTGGCCCTCATGTTTGGACTTTAAGGGATTACTGTTTTGTGGTCAATTTGGAGTCTTAAAAGCTCTGGCAAGTGGATTCGAATGTTGACAAACCCCCCTCCAGTAATTCTAGCCCTCATGTTTGGACTTTAATTTAGCACTTTTTATGTGGTCAAGTTGGAGTCTTAAAAGCTCTGGCAAGTGTACCCTCTGATACACGAATGTTGACAAACCCCCCTCCAGTAATGCTATCCCTCATGTTTGGACTTTAATTTAGCACTTTTTATGTGGTCAAGTTGGAGGTTTTAAAGCTCTGACAGTTTACCCACTTATACACGAATGTTGACAATCCCCTCTCCAGTAATGCTGGCCCTCAAGTCTGGACTTTAAGGGAGCACTGTTTTGTGGTCAAGTTCGAGTCTTTAAAGCTCTGGCAATTGTACCCACAATACACGAATGTTGACAAACCCCTCTCTGGTAATGCTGGCCCTCATGCTGTGAGTCGGGCGATCGGTGAAGCGTGTACCAAGCTTTCGTGTCAGGATGGCCGAGCGGTCTAAGGCGCTGCGTTCAGGTCGCAGTCTCCTCTGGAGGCGTGGGTTCAAATCCCACTTCTGACAAGCTTATCCTTTGGCCGAGGGGTCAAGTTGGAGTCTTTAAACATCAAGTGGATACGAACGTTGACAAGCCCCCTCCAGTAATGATGGCCCTCATGTTTGGTCTTTAATGTAGCACTTTTTATGTTGTCAAGTTGGAGTCTTAAAAGCTCTGGCAAGTGTACCCTCTGATAAACGAATCTTGACAAACCCGCCTCCAGTAATGCTAGCCCTCATGTTTGGTCTTTAATTTAGCACTTTTTATGTGGTCAATTTGGTGTCTTCAAAGCTCTGGCAAGTGGATTCGAATGTTGAAAAACCCCCCTCCAGTAATTCTAGCCCTCATGTTTGGACTTTAATTTAGCACTTTTTATGTGGTCAAGTTGGAGTCTTAAAAGCTCTGGCAAGTGTACCCTCTGATACACGAATGTTGACAAACCCCCCTCCAGTAATGCTATCCCTCATGTTTGGACTTTAATTTAGCACTTTTTATGTGGTCAAGTTGGAGGTTTTAAAGCTCTGACAGTTTACCCACTTATACACGAATGTTGACAATCCCCTCTGTAGTACCAAGCTTTCGTGTCAGGATGGCCGAGCGGTCTAAGGCGCTGCGTTCAGGTCGCAGTCTCCTCTGGAGGCGTGGGTTCAAATCCCACTTCTGACAAGCTTATCCTTTGGCCGAGGGGTCAAGTTGGAGTCTTTAAAGATCAAGTGGATACGAACGTTGACAAGCCCCCTCCAGTAATGATGGCCCTCATGTTTGGTCTTTAATGTAGCACTTTTTATGTGGTCAAGTTGGAGTCTTAAAAGCTCTGGCAAGTGTGCCCTCTGATAAACGAATCTTGACAAACCCGCCTCCAGTAATGCTAGCCCTCATGTTTGGACTTTAATTTAGCACTTTTTTAGTGGTCAATTTGGAGTCTTCAAAGCTCTGGCAAGTGGATTCGAATGTTGACAATCCCCTCTCCAGTAATGCTGGCCCTCATGTTTGGACTTTAAGGGATTACTGTTTTGTGGTCAATTTGGAGTCTTAAAAGCTCTGGCAAGTGGATTCGAATGTTGACAAACCCCCCTCCAGTAATTCTAGCCCTCATGTTTGGACTTTAATTTAGCACTTTTTATGTGGTCAAGTTGGAGGTTTTAAAGCTCTGACAGTTTACCCACTTATACACGAATGTTGACAATCCCCTCTCCAGTAATGCTGGCCCTCAAGTCTGGACTTTAAGGGAGCACTGTTTTGTGGTCAAGTTCGAGTCTTTAAAGCTCTGGCAATTGTACCCACAATACACGAATGTTGACAAACCCCTCTCTGGTAATGTTGGCCCTCATGCTGTGAGTTGGGCGATCGGTGAAGCGTGTACCAAGCTTTCGTGTCAGGATGGCCGAGCGGTCTAAGGCGCTGCGTTCAGGTCGCAGTCTCCTCTGGAGGCGTGGGTTCAAATCCCACTTCTGACAAGCTTATCCTTTGGCCGAGGGGTCAAGTTGGAGTCTTTAAACATCAAGTGGATACGAATGTTGACAAGCCCCCTCCAGTAATGATGGCCCTCATGTTTGGTCTTTAATGTAGCACTTTTTATGTGGTCAAGTTGGAGTCTTAAAAGCTCTGGCAAGTGTACCCTCTGATAAACGAATCTTGACAAACCCGCCTCCAGTAATGCTAGCCCTCATGTTTGGACTTTAATTTAGCACTTTTTTAGTGGTCAATTTGGAGTCTTCAAAGCTCTGGCAAGTGGATTCGAATGTTGACAATCCCCTCTCCAGTAATGCTGGCCCTCATGTTTGGACTTTAAGGGATTACTGTTTTGTGGTCAATTTGGAGTCTTAAAAGCTCTGGCAAGTGGATTCGAATGTTGACAAACCCCCCTCCAGTAATTCTAGCCCTCATGTTTGGACTTTAATTTAGCACTTTTTATGTGGTCAAGTTGGAGGTTTTAAAGCTCTGACAGTTTACCCACTTATACACGAATGTTGACAATCCCCTCTCCAGTAATGCTGGCCCTCAAGTCTGGACTTTAAGGGAGCACTGTTTTGTGGTCAAGTTCGAGTCTTTAAAGCTCTGGCAATTGTACCCACAATACACGAATGTTGACAAACCCCTCTCTGGTAATGTTGGCCCTCATGCTGTGAGTTGGGCGATCGGTGAAGCGTGTACCAAGCTTTCGTGTCAGGATGGCCGAGCGGTCTAAGGCGCTGCGTTCAGGTCGCAGTCTCCTCTGGAGGCGTGGGTTCAAATCCCACTTCTGACAAGCTTATCCTTTGGCCGAGGGGTCAAGTTGGAGTCTTTAAACATCAAGTGGATACGAATGTTGACAAGCCCCCTCCAGTAATGATGGCCCTCATGTTTGGTCTTTAATGTAGCACTTTTTATGTTGTCAAGTTGGAGTCTTAAAAGCTCTGGCAAGTGTACCCTCTGATAAACGAATCTTGACAAACCCGCCTCCAGTAATGCTAGCCCTCATGTTTGGTCTTTAATTTAGCACTTTTTATGTGGTCAATTTGGTGTCTTCAAAGCTCTGGCAAGTGGATTCGAATGTTGAAAAACCCCCCTCCAGTAATTCTAGCCCTCATGTTTGGACTTTAATTTAGCACTTTTTATGTGGTCAAGTTGGAGTCTTAAAAGCTCTGGCAAGTGTACCCTCTGATACACGAATGTTGACAAACCCCCCTCCAGTAATGCTATCCCTCATGTTTGGACTTTAATTTAGCACTTTTTATGTGGTCAAGTTGGAGGTTTTAAAGCTCTGACAGTTTACCCACTTATACACGAATGTTGACAATCCCCTCTCCAGTAATGCTGGCCCTCAAGTCTGGACTTTAAGGGAGCACTGTTTTGTGGTCAAGTTCGAGTCTTTAAAGCTCTGGCAATTGTACCCACAATACACGAATGTTGACAAACCCCTCTCTGGTAATGCTGGCCCTCATGCTGTGAGTCGGGCGATCGGTGAAGCGTGTACCAAGCTTTCGTGTCAGGATGGCCGAGCGGTCTAAGGCGCTGCGTTCAGGTCGCAGTCTCCTCTGGAGGCGTGGGTTCAAATCCCACTTCTGACAAGCTTATCCTTTGGCCGAGGGGTCAAGTTGGAGTCTTTAAAGATCAAGTGGATACGAACGTTGACAAGCCCCCTCCAGTAATGATGGCCCTCATGTTTGGTCTTTAATGTAGCACTTTTTATGTGGTCAAGTTGGAGTCTTAAAAGCTCTGGCAAGTGTACCCTCTGATAAACGAATCTTGACAAACCCGCCTCCAGTAATGCTAGCCCTCATGTTTGGACTTTAATTTAGCACTTTTTTAGTGGTCAATTTGGAGTCTTCAAAGCTCTGGCAAGTGGATTCGAATGTTGACAATCCCCTCTCCAGTAATGCTGGCCCTCATGTTTGGACTTTAAGGGATTACTGTTTTGTGGTCAATTTGGAGTCTTAAAAGCTCTGGCAAGTGGATTCGAATGTTGACAAACCCCCCTCCAGTAATTCTAGCCCTCATGTTTGGACTTTAATTTAGCACTTTTTATGTGGTCAAGTTGGAGTCTTAAAAGCTCTGGCAAGTGTACCCTCTGATACACGAATGTTGACAAACCCCCCTCCAGTAATGCTATCCCTCATGTTTGGACTTTAATTTAGCACTTTTTATGTGGTCAAGTTGGAGGTTTTAAAGCTCTGACAGTTTACCCACTTATACACGAATGTTGACAATCCCCTCTCCAGTAATGCTGGCCCTCAAGTCTGGACTTTAAGGGAGCACTGTTTTGTGGTCAAGTTCGAGTCTTTAAAGCTCTGGCAATTGTACCCACAATACACGAATGTTGACAAACCCCTCTCTGGTAATGCTGGCCCTCATGCTGTGAGTCGGGCGATCGGTGAAGCGTGTACCAAGCTTTCGTGTCAGGATGGCCGAGCGGTCTAAGGCGCTGCGTTCAGGTCGCAGTCTCCTCTGGAGGCGTGGGTTCAAATCCCACTTCTGACAAGCTTATCCTTTGGCCGAGGGGTCAAGTTGGAGTCTTCAAAGATCAAGTGGATACGAACGTTGACAAGCCCCCTCCAGTAATGATGGCCCTCATGTTTGGTCTTTAATGTAGCACTTTTTATGTGGTCAAGTTGGAGTCTTAAAAGCTCTGGCAAGTGTGCCCTCTGATAAACGAATCTTGACAAACCCGCCTCCAGTAATGCTAGCCCTCATGTTTGGACTTTAATTTAGCACTTTTTTAGTGGTCAATTTGGAGTCTTCAAAGCTCTGGCAAGTGGATTCGAATGTTGACAATCCCCTCTCCAGTAATGCTGGCCCTCATGTTTGGACTTTAAGGGATTACTGTTTTGTGGTCAATTTGGAGTCTTAAAAGCTCTGGCAAGTGGATTTGAATGTTGACAAACCCCCCTCCAGTAATTCTAGCCCTCATGTTTGGACTTTAATTTAGCACTTTTTATGTGGTCAAGTTGGAGTCTTAAAAGCTCTGGCAAGTGTACCCTCTGATACACGAATGTTGACAAACCCCCCTCCAGTAATGCTATCCCTCATGTTTGGACTTTAATTTAGCACTTTTTATGTGGTCAAGTTGGAGGTTTTAAAGCTCTGACAGTTTACCCACTTATACACGAATGTTGACAATCCCCTCTCCAGTAATGCTGGCCCTCAAGTCTGGACTTTA
The DNA here is from genome assembly GCA_037043235.1 of Rhodeus uyekii. Classification (NCBI taxonomy): domain Eukaryota; kingdom Metazoa; phylum Chordata; class Actinopteri; order Cypriniformes; family Acheilognathidae; genus Rhodeus; species Rhodeus uyekii. The sequence goes on from JAWRVZ010000659.1 coordinate 25,719, forward strand.
AGGGAGCACTGTTTTGTGGTCAAGTTCGAGTCTTTAAAGCTCTGGCAATTGTACCCACAATACACGAATGTTGACAAACCCCTCTCTGGTAATGCTGGCCCTCATGCTGTGAGTTGGGCGATCGGTGAAGCGTGTACCAAGCTTTCGTGTCAGGATGGCCGAGGGGTCTAAGGCGCTGCGTTCAGGTCGCAGTCTCCTCTGGAGGCGTGGGTTCAAATCCCACTTCTGACAAGCTTATCCTTTGGCCGAGGGGTCAAGTTGGAGTCTTTAAACATCAAGTGGATACGAACGTTGACAAGCCCCCTCCAGTAATGATGGCCCTCATGTTTGGTCTTTAATGTAGCACTTTTTATGTGGTCAAGTTGGAGTCTTAAAAGCTCTGGCAAGTGTACCCTCTGATAAACGAATCTTGACAAACCCGCCTCCAGTAATGCTAGCCCTCATGTTTGGACTTTAATTTAGCACTTTTTTAGTGGTCAATTTGGAGTCTTCAAAGCTCTGGCAAGTGGATTCGAATGTTGACAATCCCCTCTCCAGTAATGCTGGCCCTCATGTTTGGACTTTAAGGGATTACTGTTTTGTGGTCAATTTGGAGTCTTAAAAGCTCTGGCAAGTGGATTCGAATGTTGACAAACCCCCCTCCAGTAATTCTAGCCCTCATGTTTGGACTTTAATTTAGCACTTTTTATGTGGTCAAGTTGGAGTCTTAAAAGCTCTGGCAAGTGTACCCTCTGATAAACGAATCTTGACATACCCGCCTCCAGTAATGCTAGCCCTCATGTTTGGTCTTTAATTTAGCACTTTTTATGTGGTCAATTTGGTGTCTTCAAAGCTCTGGCAAGTGGATTCGAATGTTGAAAAACCCCCCTCCAGTAATTCTAGCCCTCATGTTTGGACTTTAATTTAGCACTTTTTATGTGGTCAAGTTGGAGTCTTAAAAGCTCTGGCAAGTGTACCCTCTGATACACGAATGTTGACAAACCCCCCTCCAGTAATGCTATCCCTCATGTTTGGACTTTAATTTAGCACTTTTTATGTGGTCAAGTTGGAGGTTTTAAAGCTCTGACAGTTTACCCACTTATACACGAATGTTGACAATCCCCTCTCCAGTAATGCTGGCCCTCAAGTCTGGACTTTAAGGGAGCACTGTTTTGTGGTCAAGTTCGAGTCTTTAAAGCTCTGGCAATTGTACCCACAATACACGAATGTTGACAAACCCCTCTCTGGTAATGCTGGCCCTCATGCTGTGAGTTGGGCGATCGGTGAAGCGTGTACCAAGCTTTCGTGTCAGGATGGCCGAGGGGTCTAAGGCGCTGCGTTCAGGTCGCAGTCTCCTCTGGAGGCGTGGGTTCAAATCCCACTTCTGACAAGCTTATCCTTTGGCCGAGGGGTCAAGTTGGAGTCTTTAAACATCAAGTGGATACGAACGTTGACAAGCCCCCTCCAGTAATGATGGCCCTCATGTTTGGTCTTTAATGTAGCACTTTTTATGTGGTCAAGTTGGAGTCTTAAAAGCTCTGGCAAGTGTACCCTCTGATAAACGAATCTTGACAAACCCGCCTCCAGTAATGCTAGCCCTCATGTTTGGACTTTAATTTAGCACTTTTTTAGTGGTCAATTTGGAGTCTTCAAAGCTCTGGCAAGTGGATTCGAATGTTGACAATCCCCTCTCCAGTAATGCTGGCCCTCATGTTTGGACTTTAAGGGATTACTGTTTTGTGGTCAATTTGGAGTCTTAAAAGCTCTGGCAAGTGGATTCGAATGTTGACAAACCCCCCTCCAGTAATTCTAGCCCTCATGTTTGGACTTTAATTTAGCACTTTTTATGTGGTCAAGTTGGAGTCTTAAAAGCTCTGGCAAGTGTACCCTCTGATACACGAATGTTGACAAACCCCCCTCCAGTAATGCTATCCCTCATGTTTGGACTTTAATTTAGCACTTTTTATGTGGTCAAGTTGGAGGTTTTAAAGCTCTGACAGTTTACCCACTTATACACGAATGTTGACAAACCCCTCTCCAGTAATGCTGGCCCTCAAGTCTGGACTTTAAGGGAGCACTGTTTTGTGGTCAAGTTCGAGTCTTTAAAGCTCTGGCAATTGTACCCACAATACACGAATGTTGACAAACCCCTCTCTGGTAATGCTGGCCCTCATGCTGTGAGTCGGGCGATCGGTGAAGCGTGTACCAAGCTTTCGTGTCAGGATGGCCGAGCGGTCTAAGGCGCTGCGTTCAGGTCGCAGTCTCCTCTGGAGGCGTGGGTTCAAATCCCACTTCTGACAAGCTTATCCTTTGGCCGAGGGGTCAAGTTGGAGTCTTTAAAGATCAAGTGGATACGAACGTTGACAAGCCCCCTCCAGTAATGATGGCCCTCATGTTTGGTCTTTAATGTAGCACTTTTTATGTGGTCAAGTTGGAGTCTTAAAAGCTCTGGCAAGTGTACCCTCTGATAAACGAATCTTGACAAACCCGCCTCCAGTAATGCTAGCCCTCATGTTTGGACTTTAATTTAGCACTTTTTTAGTGGTCAATTTGGAGTCTTCAAAGCTCTGGCAAGTGGATTCGAATGTTGACAATCCCCTCTCCAGTAATGCTGGCCCTCATGTTTGGACTTTAAGGGATTACTGTTTTGTGGTCAATTTGGAGTCTTAAAAGCTCTGGCAAGTGGATTCGAATGTTGACAAACCCCCCTCCAGTAATTCTAGCCCTCATGTTTGGACTTTAATTTAGCACTTTTTATGTGGTCAAGTTGGAGTCTTAAAAGCTCTGGCAAGTGTACCCTCTGATACACGAATGTTGACAAACCCCCCTCCAGTAATGCTATCCCTCATGTTTGGACTTTAATTTAGCACTTTTTATGTGGTCAAGTTGGAGGTTTTAAAGCTCTGACAGTTTACCCACTTATACACGAATGTTGACAATCCCCTCTCCAGTAATGCTGGCCCTCAAGTCTGGACTTTAAGGGAGCACTGTTTTGTGGTCAAGTTCGAGTCTTTAAAGCTCTGGCAATTGTACCCACAATACACGAATGTTGACAAACCCCTCTCTGGTAATGCTGGCCCTCATGCTGTGAGTCGGGCGATCGGTGAAGCGTGTACCAAGCTTTCGTGTCAGGATGGCCGAGCGGTCTAAGGCGCTGCGTTCAGGTCGCAGTCTCCTCTGGAGGCGTGGGTTCAAATCCCACTTCTGACAAGCTTATCCTTTGGCCGAGGGGTCAAGTTGGAGTCTTTAAAGATCAAGTGGATACGAACGTTGACAAGCCCCCTCCAGTAATGATGGCCCTCATGTTTGGTCTTTAATGTAGCACTTTTTATGTGGTCAAGTTGGAGTCTTAAAAGCTCTGGCAAGTGTACCCTCTGATACACGAATGTTGACAAACCCCCCTCCAGTAATGCTATCCCTCATGTTTGGACTTTAATTTAGCACTTTTTATGTGGTCAAGTTGGAGGTTTTAAAGCTCTGACAGTTTACCCACTTATACACGAATGTTGACAATCCCCTCTCCAGTAATGCTGGCCCTCAAGTCTGGACTTTAAGGGAGCACTGTTTTGTGGTCAAGTTCGAGTCTTTAAAGCTCTGGCAATTGTACCCACAATACACGAATGTTGACAAACCCCTCTCTGGTAATGCTGGCCCTCATGCTGTGAGTCGGGCGATCGGTGAAGCGTGTACCAAGCTTTCGTGTCAGGATGGCCGAGCGGTCTAAGGCGCTGCGTTCAGGTCGCAGTCTCCTCTGGAGGCGTGGGTTCAAATCCCACTTCTGACAAGCTTATCCTTTGGCCGTGGGGTCAAGTTGGAGTCTTTAAAGATCAAGTGGATACGAACGTTGACAAGCCCCCTCCAGTAATGATGGCCCTCATGTTTGGTCTTTAATGTAGCACTTTTTATGTGGTCAAGTTGGAGTCTTAAAAGCTCTGGCAAGTGTACCCTCTGATAAACGAATCTTGACAAACCCGCCTCCAGTAATGCTAGCCCTCATGTTTGGACTTTAATTTAGCACTTTTTTAGTGGTCAATTTGGAGTCTTCAAAGCTCTGGCAAGTGGATTCGAATGTTGACAATCCCCTCTCCAGTAATGCTGGCCCTCATGTTTGGACTTTAAGGGATTACTGTTTTGTGGTCAATTTGGAGTCTTAAAAGCTCTGGCAAGTGGATTTGAATGTTGACAAACCCCCCTCCAGTAATTCTAGCCCTCATGTTTGGACTTTAATTTAGCACTTTTTATGTGGTCAAGTTGGAGTCTTAAAAGCTCTGGCAAGTGTACCCTCTGATAAACGAATTTTGACAAACCCACCTCCAGTAATGCTAGCCCTCATGTTTGGACTTTAATTTAGCACTTTTTTAGTGGTCAATTTGGAGTCTTCAAAGCTCTGGCAAGTGGATTCGAATGTTGACAATCCCCTCTCCAGTAATGCTGGCCCTCATGTTTGGACTTTAAGGGATTACTGTTTTGTGGTCAATTTGGAGTCTTAAAAGCTCTGGCAAGTGGATTCGAATGTTGACAAACCCCCCTCCAGTAATTCTAGCCCTCATGTTTGGACTTTAATTTAGCACTTTTTATGTGGTCAAGTTGGAGTCTTAAAAGCTCTGGCAAGTGTACCCTCTGATACACGAATGTTGACAAACCCCCCTCCAGTAATGCTATCCCTCATGTTTGGACTTTAATTTAGCACTTTTTATGTGGTCAAGTTGGAGGTTTTAAAGCTCTGACAGTTTACCCACTTATACACGAATGTTGACAATCCCCTCTCCAGTAATGCTGGCCCTCAAGTCTGGACTTTAAGGGAGCACTGTTTTGTGGTCAAGTTCGAGTCTTTAAAGCTCTGGCAATTGTACCCACAATACACGAATGTTGACAAACCTGGTAATGCTGGCCCTCATGCTGTGAGTCGGGCGATCGGTGAAGCGTGTACCAAGCTTTCGTGTCAGGATGGCCGAGCGGTCTAAGGCGCTGCGTTCAGGTCGCAGTCTCCTCTGGAGGCGTGGGTTCAAATCCCACTTCTGATAACATTATCCTTTGGCTGTGGGGTCAAGTTGGAGTCTTTAAAGATCAAGTGGATACGAATGTTGACAAGCCCCCTCCAGTAATGATGGCCCTCATGTTTGGTCTTTAATGTAGCACTTTTTATGTGGTCAAGTTGGAGTCTTAAAAGCTCTGGCAAGTGTACCCTCTGATACACGAATGTTGACAAACCCCCCTCCAGTAATGCTATCCCTCATGTTTGGACTTTAATTTAGCACTTTTTATGTGGTCAAGTTGGAGGTTTTAAAGCTCTGACAGTTTACCCACTTATACACGAATGTTGACAATCCCCTCTCCAGTAATGCTGGCCCTCAAGTCTGGACTTTAAGGGAGCACTGTTTTGTGGTCAAGTTCGAGTCTTTAAAGCTCTGGCAATTGTACCCACAATACACGAATGTTGACAAACCCCTCTCTGGTAATGCTGGCCCTCATGCTGTGAGTCGGGCGATCGGTGAAGCCTGTACCAAGCATTCGTGTCAGGATGGCCGAGCGGTCTAAGGCGCTGCGTTCAGGTCGCAGTCTCCTCTGGAGGCGTGGGTTGAAATCCCACTTCTGACAAGCTTATCCTTTGGCCGTGGGGTCAAGTTGGAGTCTTTAAAGATCAAGTGGATACGAACGTTGACAAGCCCCCTCCAGTAATGATGGCCCTCATGTTTGGTCTTTAATGTAGCACTTTTTATGTGGTCAAGTTGGAGTCTTAAAAGCTCTGGCAAGTGTACCCTCTGATAAACGAATCTTGACAAACCCGCCTCCAGTAATTCTAGCCCTCATGTTTGGACTTTAATTTAGCACTTTTTATGTGGTCAAGTTGGAGTCTTAAAAGCTCTGGCAAGTGTACCCTCTGATACACGAATGTTGACAAACCCCCCTCCAGTAATGCTATCCCTCATGTTTGGACTTTAATTTAGCACTTTTTATGTGGTCAATTTGGAGGTTTTAAAGCTCTGACAGTTTACCCACTTATACACGAATGTTGACAATCCCCTCTCCAGTAATGCTGGCCCTCAAGTCTGGACTTTAAGGGAGCACTGTTTTGTGGTCAAGTTCGAGTCTTTAAAGCTCTGGCAATTGTACCCACAATACACGAATGTTGACAAACCCCTCTCTGGTAATGCTGGCCCTCATGCTGTGATTCGGGCGATTGGTGAAGCGTGTACCAAGCTTTCGTGTCAGGATGGCCGAGCGGTCTAAGGCGCTGCGTTCAGGTCGCAGTCTCCTCTGGAGGCGTGGGTTCAAATCCCACTTCTGACAAGCTTATCCTTTGGCCGTGGGGTCAAGTTGGAGTCTTTAAAGATCAAGTGGATACGAACGTTGACAAGCCCCCTCCAGTAATGATGGCCCTCATGTTTGGTCTTTAATGTAGCACTTTTTATGTGGTCAAGTTGGAGTCTTAAAAGCTCTGGCAAGTGTACCCTCTGATAAACGAATCTTGACAAACCCGCCTCCAGTAATGCTAGCCCTCATGTTTGGACTTTAATTTAGCACTTTTTATGTGGTCAATTTGGAGGTTTTAAAGCTCTGACAGTTTACCCACTTATACACGAATGTTGACAATCCCCTCTCCAGTAATGCTGGCCCTCAAGTCTGGACTTTAAGGGAGCACTGTTTTGTGGTCAAGTTCGAGTCTTTAAAGCTCTGGCAATTGTACCCACAATACACGAATGTTGACAAACCCCTCTCTGGTAATGCTGGCCCTCATGCTGTGAGTCGGGCGATCGGTGAAGCGTGTACCAAGCTTTCGTGTCAGGATGGCCGAGCGGTCTAAGGCTCTGCGTTCAGGTCGCAGTCTCCTCTGGAGGCGTGGGTTCAAATCCCAATTCTGACAAGCTTATCCTTTGGCCGTGTGGTCAAGTTGGAGTCTTTAAAGATCAAGTGGATACGAACGTTGACAAGCCCCCTCCAGTAATGATGGCCCTCATGTTTGGTCTTTAATGTAGCACTTTTTTTGTGGTCAAGTTGGAGTCTTAAAAGCTCTGGCAAGTGTACCCTCTGATAAACGAATTTTGACAAACCCACCTCCAGTAATGCTAGCCCTCATGTTTGGACTTTAATTTAGCACTTTTTTAGTGGTCAATTTGGAGTCTTCAAAGCTCTGGCAAGTGGATTCGAATGTTGACAATCCCCTCTCCAGTAATGCTGGCCCTCATGTTTGGACTTTAAGGGATTACTGTTTTGTGGTCAATTTGGAGTCTTAAAAGCTCTGGCAAGTGGATTCGAATGTTGACAAACCCCCCTCCAGTAATTCTAGCCCTCATGTTTGGACTTTAATTTAGCACTTTTTATGTGGTCAAGTTGGAGTCTTAAAAGCTCTGGCAAGTGTACCCTCTGATACACGAATGTTGACAAACCCCCCTCCAGTAATGCTATCCCTCATGTTTGGACTTTAATTTAGCACTTTTTATGTGGTCAAGTTGGAGGTTTTAAAGCTCTGACAGTTTACCCACTTATACACGAATGTTGACAATCCCCTCTCCAGTAATGCTGGCCCTCAAGTCTGGACTTTAAGGGAGCACTGTTTTGTGGTCAAGTTCGAGTCTTTAAAGCTCTGGCAATTGTACCCACAATACACGAATGTTGACAAACCCCTCTCTGGTAATGCTGGCCCTCATGCTGTGAGTCGGGCGATTGGTGAAGCGTGTACCAAGCTTTCGTGTCAGGATGGCCGAGCGGTCTAAGGCGCTGCGTTCAGGTCGCAGTCTCCTCTGGAGGCGTGGGTTCAAATCCCACTTCTGACAAGCTTATCCTTTGGCCGTGGGGTCAAGTTGGAGTCTTTAAAGATCAAGTGGATACGAACGTTGACAAGCCCCCTCCAGTAATGATGGCCCTCATGTTTGGTCTTTAATGTAGCACTTTTTATGTGGTCAAGTTGGAGTCTTAAAAGCTCTGGCAAGTGTACCCTCTGATAAACGAATCTTGACAAACCCGCCTCCAGTAATGCTAGCCCTCATGTTTGGACTTTAATTTAGCACTTTTTTAGTGGTCAATTTGGAGTCTTCAAAGCTCTGGCAAGTGGATTTGAATGTTGACAAACCCCCCTCCAGTAATTCTAGCCCTCATGTTTGGACTTTAATTTAGCACTTTTTATGTGGTCAAGTTGGAGTCTTAAAAGCTCTGGCAAGTGTACCCTCTGATACACGAATGTTGACAAACCCCCCTCCAGTAATGCTATCCCTCATGTTTGGACTTTAATTTAGCACTTTTTATGTGGTCAAGTTGGAGGTTTTAAAGCTCTGACAGTTTACCCACTTATACACGAATGTTGACAATCCCCTCTCCAGTAATGCTGGCCCTCAAGTCTGGACTTTAAGGGAGCACTGTTTTGTGGTCAAGTTCGAGTCTTTAAAGCTCTGGCAATTGTACCCACAATACACGAATGTTGACAAACCTGGTAATGCTGGCCCTCATGCTGTGAGTCGGGCGATCGGTGAAGCGTGTACCAAGCTTTCGTGTCAGGATGGCCGAGCGGTCTAAGGCGCTGCGTTCAGGTCGCAGTCTCCTCTGGAGGCGTGGGTTCAAATCCCACTTCTGATAACATTATCCTTTGGCTGTGGGGTCAAGTTGGAGTCTTTAAAGATCAAGTGGATACGAATGTTGACAAGCCCCCTCCAGTAATGATGGCCCTCATGTTTGGTCTTTAATGTAGCACTTTTTATGTGGTCAAGTTGGAGTCTTAAAAGCTCTGGCAAGTGTACCCTCTGATACACGAATGTTGACAAACCCCCCTCCAGTAATGCTATCCCTCATGTTTGGACTTTAATTTAGCACTTTTTATGTGGTCAAGTTGGAGGTTTTAAAGCTCTGACAGTTTACCCACTTATACACGAATGTTGACAATCCCCTCTCCAGTAATGCTGGCCCTCAAGTCTGGACTTTAAGGGAGCACTGTTTTGTGGTCAAGTTCGAGTCTTTAAAGCTCTGGCAATTGTACCCACAATACACGAATGTTGACAAACCCCTCTCTGGTAATGCTGGCCCTCATGCTGTGAGTCGGGCGATCGGTGAAGCCTGTACCAAGCATTCGTGTCAGGATGGCCGAGCGGTCTAAGGCGCTGCGTTCAGGTCGCAGTCTCCTCTGGAGGCGTGGGTTGAAATCCCACTTCTGACAAGCTTATCCTTTGGCCGTGGGGTCAAGTTGGAGTCTTTAAAGATCAAGTGGATACGAACGTTGACAAGCCCCCTCCAGTAATGATGGCCCTCATGTTTGGTCTTTAATGTAGCACTTTTTATGTGGTCAAGTTGGAGTCTTAAAAGCTCTGGCAAGTGTACCCTCTGATAAACGAATCTTGACAAACCCGCCTCCAGTAATTCTAGCCCTCATGTTTGGACTTTAATTTAGCACTTTTTATGTGGTCAAGTTGGAGTCTTAAAAGCTCTGGCAAGTGTACCCTCTGATACACGAATGTTGACAAACCCCCCTCCAGTAATGCTATCCCTCATGTTTGGACTTTAATTTAGCACTTTTTATGTGGTCAATTTGGAGGTTTTAAAGCTCTGACAGTTTACCCACTTATACACGAATGTTGACAATCCCCTCTCCAGTAATGCTGGCCCTCAAGTCTGGACTTTAAGGGAGCACTGTTTTGTGGTCAAGTTCGAGTCTTTAAAGCTCTGGCAATTGTACCCACAATACACGAATGTTGACAAACCCCTCTCTGGTAATGCTGGCCCTCATGCTGTGATTCGGGCGATTGGTGAAGCGTGTACCAAGCTTTCGTGTCAGGATGGCCGAGCGGTCTAAGGCGCTGCGTTCAGGTCGCAGTCTCCTCTGGAGGCGTGGGTTCAAATCCCACTTCTGATAACATTATCCTTTGGCCGTGGGGTCAAGTTGGAGTCTTTAAAGATCAAGTGGATACGAACGTTGACAAGCCCCCTCCAGTAATGATGGCCCTCATGTTTGGTCTTTAATGTAGCACTTTTTATGTGGTCAAGTTGGAGTCTTAAAAGCTCTGGCAAGTGTACCCTCTGATAAACGAATCTTGACAAACCCGCCTCCAGTAATTCTAGCCCTCATGTTTGGACTTTAATTTAGCACTTTTTATGTGGTCAAGTTGGAGGTTTTAAAGCTCTGACAGTTTACCCACTTATACACGAATGTTGACAATCCCCTCTCCAGTAATGCTGGCCCTCAAGTCTGGACTTTAAGGGAGCACTGTTTTGTGGTCAAGTTCGAGTCTTTAAAGCTCTGGCAATTGTACCCACAATACACGAATGTTGACAAACCCCTCTCTGGTAATGCTGGCCCTCATGCTGTGAGTCGGGCGATCGGTGAAGCGTGTACCAAGCTTTCGTGTCAGGATGGCCGAGCGGTCTAAGGCTCTGCGTTCAGGTCGCAGTCTCCTCTGGAGGCGTGGGTTCAAATCCCAATTCTGACAAGCTTATCCTTTGGCCGTGTGGTCAAGTTGGAGTCTTTAAAGATCAAGTGGATACGAACGTTGACAAGCCCCCTCCAGTAATGATGGCCCTCATGTTTGGTCTTTAATGTAGCACTTTTTTTGTGGTCAAGTTGGAGTCTTAAAAGCTCTGGCAAGTGTACCCTCTGATAAACGAATTTTGACAAACCCACCTCCAGTAATGCTAGCCCTCATGTTTGGACTTTAATTTAGCACTTTTTTAGTGGTCAATTTGGAGTCTTCAAAGCTCTGGCAAGTGGATTCGAATGTTGACAATCCCCTCTCCAGTAATGCTGGCCCTCATGTTTGGACTTTAAGGGATTACTGTTTTGTGGTCAATTTGGAGTCTTAAAAGCTCTGGCAAGTGGATTCGAATGTTGACAAACCCCCCTCCAGTAATTCTAGCCCTCATGTTTGGACTTTAATTTAGCACTTTTTATGTGGTCAAGTTGGAGTCTTAAAAGCTCTGGCAAGTGTACCCTCTGATACACGAATGTTGACAAACCCCCCTCCAGTAATGCTATCCCTCATGTTTGGACTTTAATTTAGCACTTTTTATGTGGTCAAGTTGGAGGTTTTAAAGCTCTGACAGTTTACCCACTTATACACGAATGTTGACAATCCCCTCTCCAGTAATGCTGGCCCTCAAGTCTGGACTTTAAGGGAGCACTGTTTTGTGGTCAAGTTCGAGTCTTTAAAGCTCTGGCAATTGTACCCACAATACACGAATGTTGACAAACCCCTCTCTGGTAATGCTGGCCCTCATGCTGTGAGTCGGGCGATTGGTGAAGCGTGTACCAAGCTTTCGTGTCAGGATGGCCGAGCGGTCTAAGGCGCTGCGTTCAGGTCGCAGTCTCCTCTGGAGGCGTGGGTTCAAATCCCACTTCTGACAAGCTTATCCTTTGGCTGTGGGGTCAAGTTGGAGTCTTTAAAGATCAAGTGGATACGAACGTTGACAAGCCCCCTCCAGTAATGATGGCCCTCATGTTTGGTCTTTAATGTAGCACTTTTTATGTGGTCAAGTTGGAGTCTTAAAAGCTCTGGCAAGTGTACCCTCTGATAAACGAATCTTGACAAACCCGCCTCCAGTAATGCTAGCCCTCATGTTTGGACTTTAATTTAGCACTTTTTTAGTGGTCAATTTGGAGTCTTCAAAGCTCTGGCAAGTGGATTTGAATGTTGACAAACCCCCCTCCAGTAATTCTAGCCCTCATGTTTGGACTTTAATTTAGCACTTTTTATGTGGTCAAGTTGGAGTCTTAAAAGCTCTGGCAAGTGTACCCTCTGATAAACGAATCTTGACAAACCCCCCTCCAGTAATGCTAGCCCTCATGTTTGGACTTTAATTTAGCACTTTTTATGTGGTCAATTTGGAGGTTTTAAAGCTCTGACAGTTTACCCACTTATACACGAATGTTGACAATCCCCTCTCCAGTAATGCTGGCCCTCAAGTCTGGACTTTAAGGGAGCACTGTTTTGTGGTCAAGTTCGAGTCTTTAAAGCTCTGGCAATTGTACCCACAATACACGAATGTTGACAAACCCCTCTCTGGTAATGCTGGCCCTCATGCTGTGAGTCGGGCGATCGGTGAAGCGTGTACCAAGCTTTCGTGTCAGGATGGCCGAGCGGTCTAAGGCGCTGCGTTCAGGTCGCAGTCTCCTCTGGAGGCGTGGGTTCAAATCCCACTTCTGACAAGCTTATCCTTTGGCCGTGGGGTCAAGTTGGAGTCTTTAAAGATCAAGTGGATACGAACGTTGACAAGCCCCCTCCAGTAATGATGGCCCTCATGTTTGGTCTTTAATGTAGCACTTTTTATGTGGTCAAGTTGGAGTCTTAAAAGCTCTGGCAAGTGTACCCTCTGATAAACGAATCTTGACAAACCCGCCTCCAGTAATGCTAGCCCTCATGTTTGGACTTTAATTTAGCACTTTTTTAGTGGTCAATTTGGAGTCTTCAAAGCTCTGGCAAGTGGATTCGAATGTTGACAATCCCCTCTCCAGTAATGCTGGCCCTCATGTTTGGACTTTAAGGGATTACTGTTTTGTGGTCAATTTGGAGTCTTAAAAGCTCTGGCAAGTGGATTTGAATGTTGACAAACCCCCCTCCAGTAATTCTAGCCCTCATGTTTGGACTTTAATTTAGCACTTTTTATGTGGTCAAGTTGGAGTCTTAAAAGCTCTGGCAAGTGTACCCTCTGATACACGAATGTTGACAAACCCCCCTCCAGTAATGCTATCCCTCATGTTTGGACTTTAATTTAGCACTTTTTATGTGGTCAAGTTGGAGGTTTTAAAGCTCTGACAGTTTACCCACTTATACACGAATGTTGACAATCCCCTCTCCAGTAATGCTGGCCCTCAAGTCTGGACTTTAAGGGAGCACTGTTTTGTGGTCAAGTTCGAGTCTTTAAAGCTCTGGCAATTGTACCCACAATACACGAATGTTGACAAACCTGGTAATGCTGGCCCTCATGCTGTGAGTCGGGCGATCGGTGAAGCGTGTACCAAGCTTTCGTGTCAGGATGGCCGAGCGGTCTAAGGCGCTGCGTTCAGGTCGCAGTCTCCTCTGGAGGCGTAGGTTCAAATCCCACTTCTGACAAGCTTATCCTTTGGCCGTGGGGTCAAGTTGGAGTCTTTGAAGATCAAGTGGATACGAACGTTGACAAGCCCCCTCCAGTAATGATGGCCCTCATGTTTTGGTCTTTAATGTAGCACTTTTTATGTGGTCAAGTTGGAGTCTTAAAAGCTCTGGCAAGTGTACCCTCTGATAAACGAATATTGACAAACCCGCCTCCAGTAATTCTAGCCCTCATGTTTGGACTTTAATTTAGCACTTTTTATGTGGTCAAGTTGGAGGTTTTAAAGCTCTGACAGTTTACCCACTTATACACGAATGTTGACAATCCCCTCTCCAGTAATGCTGGCCCTCAAGTCTGGACTTTAAGGGAGCACTGTTTTGTGGTCAAGTTCGAGTCTTTAAAGCTCTGGCAATTGTACCCACAATACACGAATGTTGACAAACCCCTCTCTGGTAATGCTGGCCCTCATGCTGTGAGTCGGGCGATTGGTGAAGCGTGTACCAAGCTTTCGTGTCAGGATGGCCGAGCGGTCTAAGGCGCTGCGTTCAGGTCGCAGTCTCCTCTGGAGGCGTGGGTTCAAATCCCACTTCTGACAAGCTTATCCTTTGGCCGTGGGGTCAAGTTGGAGTCTTTAAAGATCAAGTGGATACGAACGTTGACAAGCCCCCTCCAGTAATGATGGCCCTCATGTTTGGTCTTTAATGTAGCACTTTTTATGTGGTCAAGTTGGAGTCTTAAAAGCTCTGGCAAGTGTACCCTCTGATAAACGAATCTTGACAAACCCGCCTCCAGTAATGCTAGCCCTCATGTTTGGACTTTAATTTAGCACTTTTTATGTGGTCAATTTGGAGGTTTTAAAGCTCTGACAGTTTACCCACTTATACACGAATGTTGACAATCCCCTCTCCAGTAATGCTGGCCCTCAAGTCTGGACTTTAAGGGAGCACTGTTTTGTGGTCAAGTTCGAGTCTTTAAAGCTCTGGCAATTGTACCCACAATACACGAATGTTGACAAACCCCTCTCTGGTAATGCTGGCCCTCATGCTGTGAGTCGGGCGATTGGTGAAGCGTGTACCAAGCTTTCGTGTCAGGATGGCCGAGCGGTCTAAGGCGCTGCGTTCAGGTCGCAGTCTCCTCTGGAGGCGTGGGTTCAAATCCCACTTCTGACAAGCTTATCCTTTGGCCGTGGGGTCAAGTTGGAGTCTTTAAAGATCAAGTGGATACGAACGTTGACAAGCCCCCTCCAGTAATGATGGCCCTCATGTTTGGTCTTTAATGTAGCACTTTTTATGTGGTCAAGTTGGAGTCTTAAAAGCTCTGGCAAGTGTACCCTCTGATAAACGAATCTTGACAAACCCGCCTCCAGTAATGCTAGCCCTCATGTTTGGACTTTAATTTAGCACTTTTTATGTGGTCAATTTGGAGGTTTTAAAGCTCTGACAGTTTACCCACTTATACACGAATGTTGACAATCCCCTCTCCAGTAATGCTGGCCCTCAAGTCTGGACTTTAAGGGAGCACTGTTTTGTGGTCAAGTTCGAGTCTTTAAAGCTCTGGCAATTGTACCCACAATACACGAATGTTGACAAACCCCTCTCTGGTAATGCTGGCCCTCATGCTGTGAGTCGGGCGATTGGTGAAGCGTGTACCAAGCTTTCGTGTCAGGATGGCCGAGCGGTCTAAGGCGCTGCGTTCAGGTCGCAGTCTCCTCTGGAGGCGTGGGTTCAAATCCCACTTCTGACAAGCTTATCCTTTGGCCGTGGGGTCAAGTTGGAGTCTTTAAAGATCAAGTGGATACGAACGTTGACAAGCCCCCTCCAGTAATGATGGCCCTCATGTTTGGTCTTTAATGTAGCACTTTTTATGTGGTCAAGTTGGAGTCTTAAAAGCTCTGGCAAGTGTACCCTCTGATAAACGAATCTTGACAAACCCGCCTCCAGTAATGCTAGCCCTCATGTTTGGACTTTAATTTAGCACTTTTTTAGTGGTCAATTTGGAGTCTTCAAAGCTCTGGCAAGTGGATTCGAATGTTGACAATCCCCTCTCCAGTAATGCTGGCCCTCATGTTTGGACTTTAAGGGATTACTGTTTTGTGGTCAATTTGGAGTCTTAAAAGCTCTGGCAAGTGGATTTGAATGTTGACAAACCCCCCTCCAGTAATTCTAGCCATCATGTTTGGACTTTAATTTAGCACTTTTTATGTGGTCAAGTTGGAGTCTTAAAAGCTCTGGCAAGTGTACCCTCTGATACACGAATGTTGACAAACCCCCCTCCAGTAATGCTATCCCTCATGTTTGGACTTTAATTTAGCACTTTTTATGTGGTCAAGTTGGAGGTTTTAAAGCTCTGACAGTTTACCCACTTATACACGAATGTTGACAATCCCCTCTCCAGTAATGCTGGCCCTCAAGTCTGGACTTTAAGGGAGCACTGTTTTGTGGTCAAGTTCGAGTCTTTAAAGCTCTGGCAATTGTACCCACAATACACGAATGTTGACAAACCTGGTAATGCTGGCCCTCATGCTGTGAGTCGGGCGATCGGTGAAGCGTGTACCAAGCTTTCGTGTCAGGATGGCCGAGCGGTCTAAGGCGCTGCGTTCAGGTCGCAGTCTCCTCTGGAGGCGTAGGTTCAAATCCCACTTCTGACAAGCTTATCCTTTGGCCGTGGGGTCAAGTTGGAGTCTTTGAAGATCAAGTGGATACGAACGTTGACAAGCCCCCTCCAGTAATGATGGCCCTCATGTTTTGGTCTTTAATGTAGCACTTTTTATGTGGTCAAGTTGGAGTCTTAAAAGCTCTGGCAAGTGTACCCTCTGATAAACGAATCTTGACAAACCCGCCTCCAGTAATTCTAGCCCTCATGTTTGGACTTTAATTTAGCACTTTTTATGTGGTCAAGTTGGAGGTTTTAAAGCTCTGACAGTTTACCCACTTATACACGAATGTTGACAATCCCCTCTCCAGTAATGCTGGCCCTCAAGTCTGGACTTTAAGGGAGCACTGTTTTGTGGTCAAGTTCGAGTCTTTAAAGCTCTGGCAATTGTACCCACAATACACGAATGTTGACAAACCCCTCTCTGGTAATGCTGGCCCTCATGCTGTGAGTCGGGCGATCGGTGAAGCGTGTACCAAGCTTTCGTGTCAGGATGGCCGAGCGGTCTAAGGCGCTGCGTTCAGGTCGCAGTCTCCTCTGGAGGCGTGGGTTCAAATCCCAATTCTGACAAGCTTATCCTTTGGCCGTGGGGTCAAGTTGGAGTCTTTAAAGATCAAGTGGATACGAACGTTGACAAGCCCCCTCCAGTAATGATGGCCCTCATGTTTGGTCTTTAATGTAGCACTTTTTATGTGGTCAAGTTGGAGTCTTAAAAGCTCTGGCAAGTGTACCCTCTGATAAACGAATCTTGACAAACCCGCCTCCAGTAATTCTAGCCCTCATGTTTGGACTTTAATTTAGCACTTTTTATGTGGTCAAGTTGGAGGTTTTAAAGCTCTGACAGTTTACCCACTTATACACGAATGTTGACAATCCCCTCTCCAGTAATGCTGGCCCTCAAGTCTGGACTTTAAGGGAGCACTGTTTTGTGGTCAAGTTCGAGTCTTTAAAGCTCTGGCAATTGTACCCACAATACACAAATGTTGACAAACCCCTCTCTGGTAATGCTGGCCCTCATGCTGTGAGTCGGGCGATCGGTGAAGCGTGTACCAAGCTTTCGTGTCAGGATGGCCGAGCGGTCTAAGGCGCTGCGTTCAGGTCGCAGTCTCCTCTGGAGGCGTGGGTTCAAATCCCAATTCTGACAAGCTTATCCTTTGGCCGTGGGGTCAAGTTGGAGTCTTTAAAGATCAAGTGGATACGAACGTTGACAAGCCCCCTCCAGTAATGATGGCCCTCATGTTTGGTCTTTAATGTAGCACTTTTTATGTGGTCAAGTTGGAGTCTTAAAAGCTCTGGCAAGTGTACCCTCTGATAAACGAATCTTGACAAACCCGCCTCCAGTAATGCTAGCCCTCATGTTTGGACTTTAATTTAGCACTTTTTTAGTGGTCAATTTGGAGTCTTCAAAGCTCTGGCAAGTGGATTCGAATGTTGACAATCCCCTCTCCAGAAATGCTGGCCCTCATGTTTGGACTTTAAGGGATTACTGTTTTGTGGTCAATTTGGAGTCTTAAAAGCTCTGGCAAGTGGATTCGAATGTTGACAAACCCCCCTCCAGTAATTCTAGCCCTCATGTTTGGACTTTAATTTAGCACTTTTTATGTGGTCAAGTTGGAGTCTTAAAAGCTCTGGCAAGTGTACCCTCTGATACACGAATGTTGACAAACCCCCCTCCAGTAATGCTATCCCTCATGTTTGGACTTTAATTTAGCACTTTTTATGTGGTCAAGTTGGAGGTTTTAAAGCTCTGACAGTTTACCCACTTATACACGAATGTTGACAATCCCCTCTCCAGTAATGCTGGCCCTCAAGTCTGGACTTTAAGGGAGCACTGTTTTGTGGTCAAGTTCGAGTCTTTAAAGCTCTGGCAATTGTACCCACAATACACGAATGTTGACAAACCTGGTAATGCTGGCCCTCATGCTGTGAGTCGGGCGATCGGTGAAGCGTGTATCAAGCTTTCGTGTCAGGATGGCCGAGCGGTCTAAGGCGCTGCGTTCAGGTCGCAGTCTCCTCTGGAGGCGTGGGTTCAAATCCCACTTCTGACAAGCTTATCCTTTGGCCGTGGGGTCAAGTTGGAGTCTTTGAAGATCAAGTGGATACGAACGTTGACAAGCCCCCTCCAGTAATGATGGCCCTCATGTTTGGTCTTTAATGTAGCACTTTTTATGTGGTCAAGTTGGAGTCTTAAAAGCTCTGGCAAGTGTACCCTCTGATAAACGAATCTTGACAAACCCGCCTCCAGTAATGCTAGCCCTCATGTTTGGACTTTAATTTAGCACTTTTTTAGTGGTCAATTTGGAGTCTTCAAAGCTCTGGCAAGTGGATTCGAATGTTGACAATCCCCTCTCCAGTAATGCTGGCCCTCATGTTTGGACTTTAAGGGATTACTGTTTTGTGGTCAATTTGGAGTCTTAAAAGCTCTGGCAAGTGGATTTGAATGTTGACAAACCCCCCTCCAGTAATTCTAGCCCTCATGTTTGGACTTTAATTTAGCACTTTTTATGTGGTCAAGTTGGAGTCTTAAAAGCTCTGGCAAGTGTACCCTCTGATACACGAATGTTGACAAACCCCCCTCCAGTAATGCTATCCCTCATGTTTGGACTTTAATTTAGCACTTTTTATGTGGTCAAGTTGGAGGTTTTAAAGCTCTGACAGTTTACCCACTTATACACGAATGTTGACAATCCCCTCTCCAGTAATGCTGGCCCTCAAGTCTGGACTTTAAGGGAGCACTGTTTTGTGGTCAAGTTCGAGTCTTTAAAGCTCTGGCAATTGTACCCACAATACACGAATGTTGACAAACCTGGTAATGCTGGCCCTCATGCTGTGAGTCGGGCGATCGGTGAAGCGTGTACCAAGCTTTCGTGTCAGGATGGCCGAGCGGTCTAAGGCGCTGCGTTCAGGTCGCAGTCTCCTCTGGAGGCGTGGGTTCAAATCCCAATTCTGACAAGCTTATCCTTTGGCCGTGGGGTCAAGTTGGAGTCTTTAAAGATCAAGTGGATACGAACGTTGACAAGCCCCCTCCAGTAATGATGGCCCTCATGTTTGGTCTTTAATGTAGCACTTTTTATGTGGTCAAGTTGGAGTCTTAAAAGCTCTGGCAAGTGTACCCTCTGATAAACGAATCTTGACAAACCCGCCTCCAGTAATGCTAGCCCTCATGTTTGGACTTTAATTTAGCACTTTTTTAGTGGTCAATTTGGAGTCTTCAAAGCTCTGGCAAGTGGATTCGAATGTTGACAATCCCCTCTCCAGTAATGCTGGCCCTCATGTTTGGACTTTAAGGGATTACTGTTTTGTGGTCAATTTGGAGTCTTAAAAGCTCTGGCAAGTGGATTTGAATGTTGACAAACCCCCCTCCAGTAATTCTAGCCCTCATGTTTGGACTTTAATTTAGCACTTTTTATGTGGTCAAGTTGGAGTCTTAAAAGCTCTGGCAAGTGTACCCTCTGATAAACGAATCTTGACAAACCCGCCTCCAGTAATGCTAGCCCTCATGTTTGGACTTTAATTTAGCACTTTTTTAGTGGTCAATTTGGAGTCTTCAAAGCTCTGGCAAGTGGATTCGAATGTTGACAATCCCACCTCCAGTAATGCTATCCCTCATGTTTGGACTTTAATTTAGCACTTTTTATGTGGTCAAGTTGGAGGTTTTAAAGCTCTGACAGTTTACCCACTTATACACAAATGTTGACAATCCCCTCTCCAGTAATGCTGGCCCTCAAGTCTAGACTTTAAGGGAGCACTGTTTTGTGGTCAAGTTCGAGTCTTTAAAGCTCTGGCAATTGTACCCACAATACATGAATGTTGACAAACCCCTCTCTGGTAATGCTGGCCCTCATGCTGTGAGTCGGGCGATCGGTGAAGCGTGTACCAAGCTTTCGTGTCAGGATGGCCGAGCGGTCTAAGGCGCTGTGTTCAGGTCGCAGTCTCCTCTGGAGGCGTGGGTTCAAATCCCACTTCTGATAACATTATCCTTTGGCTGTGGGGTCAAGTTGGAGTCTTTAAAGATCAAGTGGATACGAATGTTGACAAGCCCCCTCCAGTAATGATGGCCCTCATGTTTGGTCTTTAATGTAGCACTTTTTATGTGGTCAAGTTGGAGTCTTAAAAGCTCTGGCAAGTGTACCCTCTGATACACGAATGTTGACAAACCCCCCTCCAGTAATGCTATCCCTCATGTTTGGACTTTAATTTAGCACTTTTTATGTGGTCAAGTTGGAGGTTTTAAAGCTCTGACAGTTTACCCACTTATACACGAATGTTGACAATCCCCTCTCCAGTAATGCTGGCCCTCAAGTCTGGACTTTAAGGGAGCACTGTTTTGTGGTCAAGTTCGAGTCTTTAAAGCTCTGGCAATTGTACCCACAATACACGAATGTTGACAAACCCCTCTCTGGTAATGCTGGCCCTCATGCTGTGAGTCGGGCGATCGGTGAAGCCTGTACCAAGCATTCGTGTCAGGATGGCCGAGCGGTCTAAGGCGCTGCGTTCAGGTCGCAGTCTCCTCTGGAGGCGTGGGTTCAAATCCCACTTCTGACAAGCTTATCCTTTGGCCGTGGGGTCAAGTTGGAGTCTTTAAAGATCAAGTGGATACGAACGTTGACAAGCCCCCTCCAGTAATGATGGCCCTCATGTTTGGTCTTTAATGTAGCACTTTTTATGTGGTCAAGTTGGAGTCTTAAAAGCTCTGGCAAGTGTACCCTCTGATAAACGAATCTTGACAAACCCGCCTCCAGTAATTCTAGCCCTCATGTTTGGACTTTAATTTAGCACTTTTTATGTGGTCAAGTTGGAGTCTTAAAAGCTCTGGCAAGTGTACCCTCTGATACACGAATGTTGACAAACCCCCCTCCAGTAATGCTATCCCTCATGTTTGGACTTTAATTTAGCACTTTTTATGTGGTCAAGTTGGAGGTTTTAAAGCTCTGACAGTTTACCCACTTATACACGAATGTTGACAATCCCCTCTCCAGTAATGCTGGCCCTCAAGTCTGGACTTTAAGGGAGCACTGTTTTGTGGTCAAGTTCGAGTCATTAAAGCTCTGGCAATTGTACCCACAATACACGAATGTTGACAAACCCCTCTCTGGTAATGCTGGCCCTCATGCTGTGAGTCGGGCGATCGGTGAAGCGTGTACCAAGCTTTCGTGTCAGGATGGCCTAGCGGTCTAAGGCGCTGCGTTCAGGTCGCAGTCTCCTCTGGAGGCGTGGGTTCAAATCCCACTTCTGACAAGCTTATCCTTTGGCCGTGGGGTCAAGTTGGAGTCTTTAAAGATCAAGTGGATACGAACGTTGACAAGCCCCCTCCAGTCATGATGGCCCTCATGTTTGGTCTTTAATGTAGCACTTTTTATGTGGTCAAGTTGGAGTCTTAAAAGCTCTGGCAAGTGTACCCTCTGATAAACGAATCTTGACAAACCCGCCTCCAGTAATGCTAGCCCTCATGTTTGGACTTTAATTTAGCACTTTTTTAGTGGTCAATTTGGAGTCTTCAAAGCTCTGGCAAGTGGATTCGAATGTTGACAATCCCCTCTCCAGTAATGCTGGCCCTCATGTTTGGACTTTAAGGGATTACTGTTTTGTGGTCAATTTGGAGTCTTAAAAGCTCTGGCAAGTGGATTCGAATGTTGACAAACCCCCCTCCAGTAATTCTAGCCCTCATGTTTGGACTTTAATTTAGCACTTTTTATGTGGTCAAGTTGGAGTCTTAAAAGCTCTGGCAAGTGTACCCTCTGATACACGAATGTTGACAAACCCCCCTCCAGTAATGCTATCCCTCATGTTTGGACTTTAATTTAGCACTTTTTATGTGGTCAAGTTGGAGGTTTTAAAGCTCTGACAGTTTACCCACTTATACACGAATGTTGACAATCCCCTCTCCAGTAATGCTGGCCCTCAAGTCTAGACTTTAAGGGAGCACTGTTTTGTGGTCAAGTTCGAGTCTTTAAAGCTCTGGCAATTGTACCCACAATACACGAATGTTGACAAACCCCTCTCTGGTAATGCTGGCCCTCATGCTGTGAGTCGGGCGATCGGTGAAGCGTGTACCAAGCTTTCGTGTCAGGATGGCCGAGCGGTCTAAGGCGCTGCGTTCAGGTCGCAGTCTCCTGTGGAGGCGTGGGTTCAAATCCCACTTCTGACAAGCTTATCCTTTGGCCGTGGGGTCAAGTTGGAGTCTTTAAAGATCAAGTGGATACGAACGTTGACAAGCCCCCTCCAGTAATGATGGCCCTCATGTTTGGTCTTTAATGTAGCACTTTTTATGTGGTCAAGTTGGAGTCTTAAAAGCTCTGGCAAGTGTACCCTCTGATAAACGAATCTTGACAAACCCGCCTCCAGTAATTCTAGCCCTCATGTTTGGACTTTAATTTAGCACTTTTTATGTGGTCAAGTAGGAGTCTTAAAAGCTCTGGCAAGTGTACCCTCTGATACACGAATGTTGACAAACCCCCCTCCAGTAATGCTATCCCTCATGTTTGGACTTTAATTTAGCACTTTTTATGTGGTCAAGTTGGAGGTTTTAAAGCTCTGACAGTTTACCCACTTATACACGAATGTTGACAATCCCCTCTCCAGTAATGCTGGCCCTCAAGTCTGGACTTTAAGGGAGCACTGTTTTGTGGTCAAGTTCGAGTCATTAAAGCTCTGGCAATTGTACCCACAATACACGAATGTTGACAAACCCCTCTCTGGTAATGCTGGCCCTCATGCTGTGAGTCGGGCGATCGGTGAAGCGTGTACCAAGCTTTCGTGTCAGGATGGCCGAGCGGTCTAAGGCGCTGCGTTCAGGTCGCAGTCTCCTCTGGAGGCGTGGGTTCAAATCCCACTTATGACAAGCTTATCCTTTGGCCGTGGGGTCAAGTTGGAGTCTTTAAAGATCAAGTGGATACGAACGTTGACAAGCCCCCTCCAGTAATGATGGCCCTCATGTTTGGTCTTTAATGTAGCACTTTTTATGTGGTCAAGTTGGAGTCTTAAAAGCTCTGGCAAGTGTACCCTCTGATAAACGAATCTTGACAAACCCGCCTCCAGTAATGCTAGCCCTCATGTTTGGACTTTAATTTAGCACTTTTTTAGTGGTCAATTTGGAGTCTTCAAAGCTCTGGCAAGTGGATTCGAATGTTGACAATCCCCTCTCCAGTAATGCTGGCCCTCATGTTTGGACTTTAAGGGATTACTGTTTTGTGGTCAATTTGGAGTCTTAAAAGCTCTGGCAAGTGGATTCGAATGTTGACAAACCCCCCTCCAGTAATTCTAGCCCTCATGTTTGGACTTTAATTTAGCACTTTTTATGTGGTCAAGTTGGAGTCTTAAAAGCTCTGGCAAGTGTACCCTCTGATACACGAATGTTGACAAACCCCCCTCCAGTAATGCTATCCCTCATGTTTGGACTTTAATTTAGCACTTTTTATGTGGTCAAGTTGGAGGTTTTAAAGCTCTGACAGTTTACCCACTTATACACGAATGTTGACAATCCCCTCTCCAGTAATGCTGGCCCTCAAGTCTGGACTTTAAGGGAGCACTGTTTTGTGGTCAAGTTCGAGTCTTTAAAGCTCTGGCAATTGTACCCACAATACACGAATGTTGACAAACCCCTCTCTGGTAATGCTGGCCCTCATGCTGTGAGTCGGGCGATCGGTGAAGCGTGTACCAAGCTTTCGTGTCAGGATGGCCGAGCGGTCTAAGGCGCTGCGTTCAGGTCGCAGTCTCCTCTGGAGGCGTGGGTTCAAATCCCACTTCTGATAACATTATCCTTTGGCTGTGGGGTCAAGTTGGAGTCTTTAAAGATCAAGTGGATACGAATGTTGACAAGCCCCCTCCAGTAATGATGGCCCTCATGTTTGGTCTTTAATGTAGCACTTTTTATGTGGTCAAGTTGGAGTCTTAAAAGCTCTGGCAAGTGTACCCTCTGATACACGAATGTTGACAAACCCCCCTCCAGTAATGCTATCCCTCATGTTTGGACTTTAATTTAGCACTTTTTTATGTGGTCAAGTTGGAGGTTTTAAAGCTCTGACAGTTTACCCACTTATACACGAATGTTGACAATCCCCTCTCCAGTAATGCTGGCCCTCAAGTCTGGACTTTAAGGGAGCACTGTTTTGTGGTCAAGTTCGAGTCTTTAAAGCTCTGGCAATTGTACCCACAATACACGAATGTTGACAAACCCCTCTCTGGTAATGCTGGCCCTCATGCTGTGAGTCGGGCGATCGGTGAAGCGTGTACCAAACTTTCGTGTCAGGATGGCCGAGCGGTCTAAGGCGCTGCGTTCAGGTCGCAGTCTCCTCTGGAGGAGTGGGTTCAAATCCCACTTCTGACAAGCTTATCCTTTGGCCGTGGGGTCAAGTTGGAGTCTTTAAAGATCAAGTGGATACGAACGTTGACAAGCCCCCTCCAGTAATGATGGCCCTCATGTTTGGTCTTTAATGTAGCACTTTTTATGTGGTCAAGTTGGAGTCTTAAAAGCTCTGGCAAGTGTACCCTCTGATAAACGAATCTTGACAAACCCGCCTCCAGTAATGCTAGCCCTCATGTTTGGACTTTAATTTAGCACTTTTTTAGTGGTCAATTTGGAGTCTTCAAAGCTCTGGCAAGTGGATTCGAATGTTGACAATCCCCTCTCCAGTAATGCTGGCCCTCATGTTTGGACTTTAAGGGATTACTGTTTTTTGGTCAATTTGGAGTCTTAAAAGCTCTGGCAAGTGGATTCGAATGTTGACAAACCCCCCTCCAGTAATGATGGCCCTCATGTTTGGTCTTTAATGTAGCACTTTTTATGTGGTCAAGTTGGAGTCTTAAAAGCTCTGGCAAGTGTACCCTCTGATACACGAATGTTGACAAACCCCCCTCCAGTAATGCTATCCCTCATGTTTGGACTTTAATTTAGCACTTTTTATGTGGTCAAGTTGGAGGTTTTAAAGCTCTGACAGTTTACCCACTTATACACGAATGTTGACAATCCCCTCTCCAGTAATGCTGGCCCTCAAGTCTGGACTTTAAGGGAGCACTGTTTTGTGGTCAAGTTCGAGTCTTTAAAGCTCTGGCAATTGTACCCACAATACACGAATGTTGACAAACCCCTCTCTGGTAATGCTGGCCCTCATGCTGTGAGTCGGGCGATCGGTGAAGCGTGTACCAAGCTTTCGTGTCAGGATGGCCGAGCGGTCTAAGGCGCTGTGCTCAAGCTGGGGAACAATAGGCCAGCAAAGGTGGGGAAGAAGGGAAGAAAAAGGGGGAGAAAGAGAAGAAGAGAAGAGAAAAATGAAGAAAAAGGGTGATTGAAATGTGATGATTAGGGTTATATATTCTATAGCTTAAGTGTTGTGATACGTTTTCAGGTTTCTAAATGTGGGAAAAACACTTTTATATTACATTTTTTTCTATTGCAGCTGGTTCGAATCCAGCTCAAGACAACTTTTTGAACATAATAAATGTCTGTCACAAGAATAACAAATCCACAAATTATTTTTATATTCAAATGTTATATGGTTGCAATGTAAAGATGGAATATTGTGTTATAAAGTAAAAGCCCAAAAGCAATCACTAAGTCAATTTGTTTTTATTGTTAAATTATGGCAACAGTAATTAATTAAATGTTTTCAAACTTAAATAATGAAAATGTAAATGTTTAAAAAAAACAATAAATACAAGAGAAATAACATGTTTCAAAAACATTTAAATAAGTAAAAAATTGAAAAACTACAAGTGAAACAAAATAATGTTTCTAAAACCAAATTTAAACAAGTTAAATAATATTCAACAAGTATTACAAATACAACTATTTAAACCACAATATACATTTGTGCATATATACATATTCACACTATATACATTTGTATACACATCAAAATTTATAAATTATTTGGAGCTGCTTCTCCACATGTCCTCTAACCACAATTCTTGGCTAACCGTCTTAATTTTGGGCAGTACATGTTGATATCCCGGGACATTTTGGCAGTCAACAGCCTATTAAAAAAATACAAACACACAATAAAATTACTACATCACATGTGTTCCATGCATAATTCCATAACTTATTGTGTTATTTTCCTATTTAAGCTGTTTTGACACAATCTGTATAGTACAAAGTACTTAAATAATAAATAATAAAGCTGACTTGATATGATGCATATTTGCTGCTTAAAAATACTCAGTACTAGTAATAGCTTACTTTAGATTGTACTTGTACATTTTAAATATGTGGAAAGTCTGGATTTAAAGCATTGAACTTTCATTTATCACTCTTGTAATTATTCTAGTTATTTATGTGAAAGACATACAAATGAGTGGTATTTACCATCTCTCCATCATCATTGACTGGAGTCAGGGATCAGGGAAGGGGATGTGGAGCCCAGTGCAGACGTGGCACTGCTAGTGACCAGGGTGTAAGAACCCAGTGTCGGTGTGGAAGAGGGTGGTGACAGAACAGCCTCCGTATCTGTGATGGTGTGATCCTCGCTGATGTCCAGAAGCCCTCGTCTCATCTCGCTCCTCCACACTGAGGCCCTCCATGAGCTCTGCGGTCTGCTCAGAGTCTGGGTTCATGTCCTGCAGGGCCTGACCAGATGCTGAACTCCAATGAGCTCACCTGAAACAAAAACAAGAAACAAACACAAATTAAATACAATGTTGTGTATCATATTTGATACATTAGGCTTTTGTAGTGGC
The DNA here is from genome assembly GCA_037043235.1 of Rhodeus uyekii. Taxonomy (NCBI): domain Eukaryota; kingdom Metazoa; phylum Chordata; class Actinopteri; order Cypriniformes; family Acheilognathidae; genus Rhodeus; species Rhodeus uyekii. Next base: position 52,032 of record JAWRVZ010000659.1, read on the forward strand.
TCAGATTTGGTGAGAATCGAGAAAAAGCATTATCCCAGATAATTCTGGGAGCAAAACATATTGAAAAAATCATCTCTATAATGAAAAGATGATTGAGGGACGTAAAAATAAAAGGTCCTCGAAAGGTTGACAATCATTTTTGATAATTACATGCAGTATGATTTTTCTAATCAAGTAATACCAAGTTTCTTCAGTACAGTAAATGTTCAATAAATATTAGTTACAATGTAAAAGCTATTCTTACAGTTAATTTGTAAAAATCAATAAAGATTTCACAGCAGAAAGACACATGAAGCACAAGCTGAAGGTGGACGTTTGTATAGTGATGATAAAAGGCCCTTTACATGCTAAAAACATGGACTAGCAGTCAGAGAGTTTTGATCATGTTGATAATTTATAGGCCTTTAGAAATGTGCTTTTCAAATATGATAGTGTTAAATATACATACAGAGTTTGACATGCCTTTCCCAGACATAATTTCTTTGCTGTTTTTTTACATTTTTGCCCTAAATTAAACCGTTTTGGACAAAACATAGTCTTAAAAAGCACAATATACAAACTAAAATCTACAATTAGACTATGGGCGCTTACCTGTTGTCTGTAACACCGCCGGATATGTTTATTAAAAACATATTTCGCTGTCCTTGTCCTCCGTGACTGGGAAGCTCATCAACTGAACTTTCTGACCGCCGAAACGCATCCTGAGGATAATGTCATTACTGCTTGTTTGACAGCTTGAGGCTTCCCGAACGCGAACGCGCTCTTGACACTTCCTTGTTCTCCGATTGGTCAAATGTTGAAAGTGCGTTCTCTTGATTGGTCAAATGTTGAAAATTTTGAGGAAATGTTGAGAATGATGTTCCCCGATTGGCTGCAAATGTTATACTGCTTCGACGTGATTGGCTGTGGAGTCCAACATTCTTCAACATTCTGTACGCAATGTTGGACTATCCTTCGGCAGCTGGCGCTCCTAAGCCAGGGATTGTGGGTTCAAGTCCCATCTGGGGTGTTTTAAAGCAGAGTAGTGAAGAGGAAATGTACAGGGCGATGGCTTAAAACCATCCTCACCTAATATGTTCTTTGTTAGATACATGCTCTTTTCCTGCTAAAGAAGTATTTCTCCAAATATTAGAACTTTTTGTTGTTTACATACGATCTCTTTCATGACGTAAGAGACCATTATCTCTGTCCCAACACAAGTGCTTTTGAAAACAACATTGATTTGGAGATTGTCTATGGCAAGCAGAGATGCACGGTGGTAAGGAGTAGTTCTTCTTTGTTCTTGTTTAAATGCTAATTTCCTTGTTTTTTATTGAGGAACAACCATGTGAATGGCCAATTCCTCAGAAAAGCCAAAATTAAATAACTTGTCAATTTGTTTTTATTTTACAATTGATTCTATAGAACACTAAAGGATATTAAATTAAATGTTGCATAAGATTTAAAATATAATAAATTAAAAGCTACACAATGTTGGACTATCCTTCGGCAGGATATGCCGAAGGATAATCCAACATTACGTACCGAATGTTGAACAATGTTGGACTCTCCAGCCAATCATGTCGAAGCGGTATAACACTTGCAGCCAATCGGAGACTGCCATTCTCAACTTTTTCTCAACATTTGATCAATCAGGACAACACAGCTTCAACATTTGACCAATCTGAGAACAAGGAAATGGCGAGAGCGCGTTCGCGTTCGGGAAGCCTCTCAGCTGTCAATCAAAGTCAAATCAATCAAATATGATACACAACATTGTATTTAATTTGTGTTTGTTTCTTGTTTTTATTTCAGGTGAGCTCATTGGAGTTCAGCATCAGGTCAGGCCCTGCAGGACATGAACCCAGACTCTGAGCAGACCGCAGAGCTCATGGAGGACCTCAGTGTGGAGGAGCGAGATGAGTGAGATGAGTGTTCTGTGACATCAGAGAGGATCACACCATCACAGATACGGAGGCTGTTCTGTCACCACCCTCTTCCACACCGACACTCGGTTCTTACACCCTGGTCACCAGCAACGCTGGTCAGGATAATGACGATGGAGAGATGGTAAATACCACTCCTTTGTATGTTTTTCAAATAAATAACTAGAATAATTACAAGAGTGATAAATGCACATTCAATACATTAAATCCAGACTTTCCACATATTTTTTATTTAAAAGTACAATCTAAAGTGATTAGTAAGCAGCAAATATGCATCATGTGTAACAAAGGTGACTCAAAGGCAGAGATCCAATTGCTAATGTCTTTAATAAGAGTGGTCGTACGGGCAGAAACTCAGGGCAAACAGAGGTCATGCATAGACGGTGATGCAAGCAGGGATCACATAGGCAGGCAGACAGAATCAGGATCGTAAAACAGGCGGTAGTCAAGACAGGCAGATATCAATCATAAGCGGGTCAGGGTAGGCAGAACAGCATCAGAACACGGGCAAACAGGCAGAATCAGTAACGGTATAAACAGACAGGACAACTCTCGGCATTAACAACCATGGCTAATCAAGACATCGCAGAGTGTGTATGGGTGAAGGAGTCTTTTATAGTCCATATGATGGAAAACAGCTGGAGTGAACAAACAGTCATGGTTTTCAGCTGGTGTGTGTAATCAGTCCAGTGTACTGCATGATGGGAAATGTAGTGTGTAGTAAAGTGTCAGTATATGTGTGAGCTCCCTCTGGTGGCCATGGAGGGGAGCGCAGAGCTCATATTCATAACACATGTCAAGTCAGCTTTATTATTTAGTATTTAAGTACTTTGTACTATACAGATTGTGTCAAAACAGCTTAAATAGGAAAATAACACAATCAGTTATGGAATTATGCATGGAACACATGTGATGTAGTAATTTTATTGTGTGTTTGTATTTTTTTAATAGGCTGTTGACTACCAAAATGTCCCAGGATATCAACATGCACTGCCCACAGATTAAGACGGTTAGCAAAGAATTGTGGTTAGAGGACATGCGGAGAAGCAGCTCCAAATAATGTATATATTTATGTGTATAGAATTGTGTATATAGTGTGAATTGTGATTTAAATAGGTATATTTGTAATACTTGTGTTAAATATTATTTAAATTGTTTACATTTAGTTTTAGAAACATTACTTTGTTTCAATTGTATTTTTTGTTTTTTAAAACTTATTTACATTTAGTTTTTGAAACATTTTATTTCACTTTTAATGTATTGTACTTATGTAACATTTATTTTTACATTCATTACGGTTCTGTTGGCATAATTGTAAAATATAAAGTTATTGCTTTTTGGCTTTTACTTTCATATAACAATATTTAATTGCATAATTTTAAATTGCAACCATATAACATTTGAATATAAAAATATTTGCGGATTTGTTATTCTTTTGACAGACATTTTTTGTTAAGACATTCATTTTAGGTTACTATTTTATGTGTTGCATCTTCGTTCAATACAAATAACAGATTTGCAAGTGTTTTATTTGTAACCTAAGGAATTCTTAATCAGCACAATAACAATAAACACACGACTAAATAATGACACAGTTTGATTGGTATATTTTATTTTTCATGAAAGGATATATCAAAACAAAAAACATATGTATATTTTAATAAATGATGTTTTATTAACAAAGTTCGGGAGGAGCACGTTCAAATGATTAACACAATCAACACGTCATCAGCAATTACTCCTCATCCTATCAGCAGGAGAGGAAGTACGTATATATAGACATGTTTGACTCACCTACAGCTCTGATATTTTTCGGCAGCTCGACAGTTGCATTGTGCATTGTGGCTCCGCCTTCTGGTCGCGATACACCCGAAATCGAGCTAGACTCGATAGATGGATTCTCTACGAAAACCTCCGGACCCAGTAGCGATCCTCATCCGCCTAACACCATGCTAACTATATTATATCACCCTCAGCAATACATCACGGGTGCCAGACCAAACAAACGGGCCCTAAGCAACAACAAGCAAACGCACAGTAAGACGCGAGGCCTGTTCTCGCCACCAAGCAAAACATTCGTATTCAGCAGCTCTACATCGGCCCCTTTCAATCGTTCCTGCCATTGAGAAGGATAATAAAAGCTGGTTGAGAAGCAAGCTCGACTCTCAGGCTATGCCGCTTTCTTCCTGCTAGCCAGGCCGCCGCCGCCGCCGCCGCGAGCCTCAGCAGACCGCGCTGAAGTTTCAGCTCACACTCTCTCTGTCCGTCAGCTCACACAAACAAGAGCAGCTTTAATCCTTCCCGGCGCTTTTTATTTCAGCATCGCTAAATCACAAGCAGTTTGTGCCACCTCAATGCTACTGTTCCGGGGAACCCACGTCTGAAATGTGATTGTTTTTAAAGTAACGCGCTGCTTCTGCGCAGCTCAGAAGTCAGATCGCGCGCAGTGCAGTCCGATCGCACGCGCTGCTTCAGATCGCGCTCATGACAGTCGATCGCGCGCTCAGCTGCCCACACAAGAATCAAGTACTTATTGCCAACGCTGCCTTGTTGTTTCAAACTTAATCGGCTATTAAGTGGACTCACTGGAAAGAAACCATATGCACTTCCTATTTCAAAGTAATTCTCTGCCTTCACTGTTTCAATCCTTTAAGTCTATGATAAGCTTTATAAGTCTATGATATTTGGATGAACCCCTGCTCAGGGTTTATTCAAAGCCAATAAGTTTGTGAACTTTCATAAACTTTGATATTCCGATCTCCAACAGGTAAGTTTGTTTTGAAATTAAATACGCAACATGCATCTGATATAAATTCAACTGTCAATTTATAATTGAAAGGTTTTACTTATGCTTTTTACAAACCATACTGATTTTGTTATTTCTTGAGTGTATTTAGACGTCTGTAACCAAAATAATTTCAAGACTCCTGAAATTGAAACTGAAACTGAAACACTGAACAGAACTCCCACTGCCGCAGCAGTGACGCTCCCGCAGGAGCAAGCTCTCTCTAACTTCCACTGCCGCAGCAGTGACGCTCCCGCAGGAGCTAGCTCTCTCCAACTTCCACTGCCGCAGCAGTGACGCTCCCGCAGGAGCAAGCTTCTAATTTCCACTGCTGCAGCAGTGATGTTCCCGCAGGAGCAAGCTTCTAAATTCCACTGCCGCAGCAGTGACGCTCCCGCAGGAGCAAGCTTCTAATTTCCACTGCCGCAGCAGTGACGCTCCCGCAGGAGCAAGCTCTCTATCTTCCACTGCCGCAGCAGTGACGCTCCCGCAGGAGCAAGCTCTCTCTATCTTCCAGCTCTCTCTAACTTCCACTGCCGCAGCAGTGACGCTCCCGCAGGAGCAAGCTCTCTCTATCTTCCAGCTCTCTCTAACTTCCACTGCCGCAGCAGTGACGCTCCCGCAGGAGCAAGCTCTCTCTATCTTCCAGCTCTCTCTAACTTCCACTGCCGCAGCAGTGACGCTCCCGCAGGAGCAAGCTTCTAAATTCCACTGCCGCAGCAGTGACGCTCCCGCAGGAGCAAGCTTCTAAATTCCACTGCCGCAGCAGTGACGCTCCCGCAAGAGCAAGCTTCTAAATTCCACTGCCGCAGCAGTGCCGCTCCCGCAGGAGCAAGCTTCTAATTTCCACCACCGCAGCAGCGACGTACCTTTTTGGTCCTGCAGTGGCCCAGGGGGGTTTTCGCTGCAATGGTAGCGACGTGCCTCCTGCTGCCGCGGGGGCCCCGAGGGGTTTTCCCCTGCTGCGACGTTGACGTGCCTCCTGCCGCTTCAAGGGCCCAGAGGGGCTTTCCCCTGCTACGACGTTGACGTGCCTCCTGCCGCTGCAGGGGCCCAGAGGGGTTTCCCCTGCTACGACGTTGACGTGCCTCCTGCCGCTGCAAGGGCTCAGAGGGGTTTTCCCCTGCTACAACGTTGACGTACCTCCTGCCGCTGCAGGGGCCCAGAGGGGTTTCCCCTGCTGTGACGTTGACGTGCCTCCTGCTGCTGTGAGGGCCCCGAGGGGTTTCCACTGCTACGGTAGTGACGTGCCTCCTGCTCCCTCAGCGGCCCCGAGGGGTTTCCACCGTCACAGCGGCGACGTGCCTCCTGCTCCTGCAGCGGCCCCGAGGGGTTTCCACCGTCACGGCGGCGACGTGTCCCCTGCTCCCACAGCGGCCCCGAGGGGTTTCCACCGTCACAGCGGCGACGTGCCTCCTGCTCCTGCAGCAGCCCCGAGGGGTTTCCACCGTCACAGCGGCGATGTGCCTCCTGCTCCCACAGCGGCCCCGAGGGGTTTAGATTAGATTAGATTAGATTCAACTTTATTGTCATTACACAAGTACAGGTACAAGGCAACAAAATGCAGTTTAGGTCTAACCAGAAGTGCAATAGCAGCAAGTGCAGGATATATACAATGGTTGATCTTAGATCTTTCCACCGTTGCGGCGGCGACGTGCCCCCTGCTCCCGCGGCAGCCCTGAGGGGTTTCCACTACCACGGCAGCGACATGCCTCCCGCTCCTGCAGCGACCACGGGGGTTTCCACCACCGCGGCAGCGACGCACCACCTTGGTCCTGCAGCGGCCCCGAGGGGTTTTCCGCTGCAATGGTAGCGACGTGCCTCCTGCTGACGTGGGGGCCCAGAGGGGTTTCCCCTGCTGCGACGGCGACGTGCCTCCTGCCGCTGCGGGGGCCAGAGGGGTTTCCGCTGCTACGACGCTGACGTGCCTCCTGCTGCTGTGAGGGCCCCGAGGGGTTTCCACTGCTACGGTAGTGATGTGCCTCCTGCTCCCACAGCGGCCCCGAGAGGTTTCCACCGTCACGGCAGTGATGTACCTCCTGCCTCCCGCAGCGGCCCCGAGGGGTTTCCACTGTCGCAGCGGCGACGTACCTCCTGCCTCCCGCATCGGCCCCGAGGGGTTTCCACTATCACGGCAGCGATGTGCCTCCTGCTCCTGCAGCGACCACGGGGGTTTCCCCTACCGCGGTGGCTACATACCTCTCTACTCCTATGGCAGCCAGGGGAGTAGTTTCAGAGGTACTCCTCATACTCCCAGAAACAAAATTACACCCAATTCTCTTTCTTGCAACAAATTGAACTACAAACACATACCCAATGCTAAAGCCATATCATCCCCTCCGCACCTCAAGCCCTCTACAGAAACATTCATCTGCCCTCCCGAACTCACAATTACCCCCCCCCCCCCCCCCCCCCCCCTCAGCCGTAACTTCGCAATTCTTTGGGGGGTCATCAAAATCTTTAGCGGCTGTCCGACTAGATTGCAATTTTTGGGGGAGTGCTCCAGGTTCGAGCTAAATACCGAGCTCGGAGCCCTCTCCTCGGACAGCACGCCAAATATGCTTACCATTTATTGCTCCTGAATCATTCGTAAGTGTGAACTCGTGAACCTTGGAACGGTATTTGTTCAAAAATTTGTCTTGAGCTGCATTCGAACACAGATCTTGGGAAACACCTGCAATAGAAAAAAAGCTTGATTTTCCCACATGTAAAAACCGGAAAACGTACAACAGCACTTACGATATAGAAGATTTGTCCCTAAACAACACGCTTCACCCACCTTTTTCTTAATTTTTCTCCTCTCTTCTTCCTTTTCTCCCCCTTTTTCTTCCCTCCTTCCCCGTCTTTGTCTATTTTTCTCCAGCTTGAGCACAGAGACCACGACCGACAGTCCGTGCTATGTGCTTTGTCAACCTGGAACTCTTTCGCCACATGGCCTGCAGAAGAAGGGCTAAAAACTAAAAGCAGAGTTGAGTCAGGCACTCTCCTTTTAAGATTTGCAAGCTACTTTGCTCTTTTTGCAGGTTGTGGTGTTGTTAGGATATTCTTACAGAGCATGTGGCAGGTTCTGAGTGGAACAAAGTTCATCAAGAGTCAGAGACTCTCTCCTCTTCAGGAGATAATGCAAGCCTTAATGGTCTTGCTATAGCATTTTCAGTAAGTTGGGTGAAAAAACATCATCCTTCAAGCTGGAGTCAAACCAGCGACCTAAGGACTGCCAACATTCCACCTACAGTCCTCCACTCTACCATATTGATCTACCATATTGAAGGCACCTAGTTCAGGAAAACAACCTGAATGTTGTGCCCTTTGGCTTTTAGTGTGTGACCATCCTCTTTAAGAATATGGAAATGAGGGATTGTTTACCGACTTAAATTATAGGATAGGAAAGATGTTTATTGTCATTTCACATGTACAAGTACAGTGTAACGATAAGAAAAATAAAAGAATATGAATACAAATAAGAAAATAAATGAATATCTATACGAGTGGCAATGGATTTCCCAACCGTCCTCACAACTCCCCCCAAATAGGCCAAATGTGCAGTGAAACAACACATCTGAGCTAACTATTAACGCCGCTACAAATCGATATACCGTATTTTCCCGCATATAATCCACAGACGCAGATAATCCGCACCCTCATATATCCCGCGGGTTTTGGGGGTTTGTGTAAAAAATTGTTGGTATAATCCGCACCCTCAGATATCCTGCACCCATGATGATTTTTTTTGTGCAAGTTCACGATTCGAATTTCGAATGTTGCTCGCATGATGTCAATTATTATAACTGTTCAGGCTCGGTACACAGTGCTTGTGCGTGAAATTCACACAATAAGAAAACAAACAAGTCAAAATCAGAAGAAAAAGAAAGAGCAAAGTAGTCTCTCTCCAAAGCCCTCTCTCCCTCTCCCTCTCCTTTGCTCATCCCCCTGAAAGCGTGTTGATCGGATGAGAAGAGCACGCTATCATGGCAGCACAGCCAATCACGTCGTCTTGCATGATTGACAGGTCAGAAAGCCTATCAGAGCCAGCTATCAGAGTGATAGACAGCCAATCACGTCTTCTTGTATGATTGACAGGTAAGACAGCATATCAGCGGCAGCTGTAAGACTGTGAGTACAGAGGCCAGACAACCCGTGGATGAAAGAAAAACAGAAAGAAAATACCGCATTTTTTTTTATATTGAAATATTATTACGTGTAAAAAAATGGTGATATAGTCCGCACCCTTATATATCCCGCACCCCCCTGCGGGGTTTGTAAAATCTGGTATAATCCACGGGATATATGCGGGAAAATACGGTATTCACAATCGCTCTCATTCTGGTTAAAATTTAGTAAAACAAAAAATTAGTTTACCCTTCACAGACTTTAACTGGAACAGAATATCTTACAGAGCACAGAGTTGGTTATTGACATTCAAAACAAAAGACATAGCTGTATTTAAGGGCCCGTCCACATGGAGATGTGTATCACTGTATACGCATACATTTTTTTATTGTATTGGCGTTTCGTCCACACGGATCCGGCGTTTTGGGAGAGTGAATCCGCTATTTTTTGAAACTGGGTCCTAAAGTGGATAAATCTGAAAACGACACCCTTGCGGTCTCGTGTGGACAGCCAATCCGTATTTTTTGTGAAACGATGATGTCATCACATCACGTATCGGCTGTGTCACACGGAATACGTATACAGCGCACAAGGTTATGCGCATGCTCAAAGTCTTCTTCTTTGTGTATAGTGTATATCTGTGGCAGAATTACAGCGCCCCATACTGGTCTGGCATATATACTACACCGTTTTCTGTCGGTTTCAGTGGTTTTGTGTGTACGCTGATATTTCTTGAGACGATGCTGTGTTTATGTAACCCAGGTAACCTAGGTTACCGGTAAAGGGACAAACGGGAGTACATTTTCTGAAGAAAAGGAGTTTCAGCCAATCGCTGATTGTGCTGCAGTGACAGACACTTCTAAGAGCCAATGAGAGCAGCGCACCCAGGTTGCGCGGGCACAGCTGTCAGTTGTCAGATAGAGAGCGGGAGTCAGAGGAAGCAGCTGTGTGGAGCGAAGTTTAAACCCAGAAATAGCTAACAAACTTCGATAAATGACTGAATTTCATAGTGATATTGATTCTGAGTGGATGCGATAGTTTGAGAGAGCTATTAGCGGAGTGAGAGAAAGACGAGGCGGACATCTAAAAATAGAAGCCAATGTGGATTCATCGAGAGTGATTCTGAATAGAATATGTGTGATTGCCTTGGTGAGTGATTAGTAAACTAGTAAATATGCTAGTGTTTTTCAGATTGATATATGTGTGTGTGGTGTTTATATGTGCTGTGTACATAATGTGAGTCAATGCCCTTTTGTACGTGGGCTAAAGTTAATGGTTATTTAAACGTTGTTATGGTAAAATGTTGACTGAAAATGTTTATTGATTATTATTTCTGCCTTTTATTTCTGTAAGGCTGTTTTTTTTGTGTGTGTGATATTTCGTTCGAGAGATCCCTGAGAAGAGATGCCACAGAGCATACGATTACGGCGAGCCACCCGGACCGATTCGTTTGTGAACCGATTCATTTTAGTTGAACAGAACGGGTAGGAGAGGTTTCCTTTTCCTTTAGGAAGAACAAGACTCGGACCCATCAAGATTTGTTTATTTTTTGCCCCTTCTCCAATTTCTGAACCGAAAGGAAAGACTGATTTCGAGCTGGACAGTGCTAAAAAGAACCGAATCATTTGGTTCACAGACCCGATTGAATCAACTGGTTGAATTTTGAACTGTTGACTCACAACAAAGTAACCGTTATTTTAAGGGACTGATTAATTCCGTTGAGTAATTTTAAATGAGAGTGATTTCTATTTCTATATTGCGTTGAATGTTTTATTTTGTTTACTATTGACAGTTTTTTTTTCCATTGGTTGTGTATATATATATATATATATATATATTCTGACGGATACTGTTGGGTTCTTCGAGTGTTTTATTTCTTTCTTTGATTTGTATGTATATAAATGTGTTTTTTAATATATTGCAATAATTAATTGACTTTTAATATAAAATTTCAAAAGACTTTTGCAGTCGTTATTCGCCTACTTTGTTGCCATCCTCTCTGAGGGATGAGGGATCCCACTGGAGGGCTATGGCCACGGGATGTCATTGGAGCCGAGGGAGAGAGGAGCCATGGTGGAGTCGAGGTGGAGTGACGGATATTCAGATTCAGCTTCCGACCTCAGCGCCTTGCGATGACGGTAGCCCGTCGACACAAGATGGCTCCCAGGAGTTAGCGGGAGCCGGTGATGGGGCGTGGGATACAGACAGAGGAGGTGCTGAGTGCTGGCTGGGTAGAGGCGGTGGGAAGTCTGGCGCGTCCGGCAGCCAGAGTTCCAGGTTGACCGGCAGCTCAGACCATGGGAGGTCTAGGTCAGCTGGCGGCGGCGTGTGGACCCAGTCGCGGGGCTCTGGCCCTTACTGGCGAGTCCAGGTGTGCTCTGGGGCGGCAGCCATGTGCAGCCTCCAGGCTCGCACAGCTGCCGCGGCAAAGAACAGTTGAATCGCCCTTTGGGACATGGTGGGGGTGATGCTGTTCTCCATCATAGAAAGTCTTTAGTGCATGACTAACCCGGGTCGATGGTTCTGTAACATGGTGGGTCCGGTGTGCGATGCTGAGAGACAAGGAGACACAGAGATTCAACGGGAAACACTTTAGCCTAACCCTAACCCTAATGAACACGGGAGACATCCACACACTACGACACATTACATTGACCATCGACAAACACAAGGGAGAACATGACGGTATAAATAGACAGGGAAACAGGGAGCGAATCTTTAAACATTAGTTATTTGAAATAACAATATCTTTGTTATATCTACATATTTTATACTATGCATTTTTAACATTTAGTTATCTGTAATAGTGAAATTATATTTTATGTTATATTTATATTTTATAACTTATACTTATTATATAAGTTATATTTGATCAAGTTTTATGTTATTAGACTTCTAACATCTCTTAGGCCGTTATGCTTTGAAACGTAAATACGGCATATGAAATTCATAATCACACTCTTTTTTACAATTACATTATATTAATTGGAGATTTATCTAAATTAAATCAAAGAGATTTTACCAACTTTTACATTTTAATGGTTTTACTGCTCCAATTTCATTGTTATTTGTACTGAAGAAAACAGTTATATTTTATAAAGTTATTAAACATTTAAACATTTATTCCATAGATTATGGATTAGGAGTAAATCTGTTGTACACTAAAAATGTCAAAATACTCTTTTAAACAAATGCATTACAGTGGTACCTCGAGATACGAAAGGCTCAACTTACGAAAAATCTTACGAAAAGTTACGAAAGCAAAGAAGAAAATTTTTACTGCTCTACATAAGAAACGTTTTCAAGATACGAAAGGTTTCTGAAAGTCCGAGATTCGCCCCATAACAATTTTGAAACTCGCGCCGCACGCCGCCATCTTAGACTTGCCACCATCCTCCTGCTCTCCCATTGGTTCCTGATGCTAGCCAAGCCATGAGATCCTTCTCTCTAATTGGACAGCATCCCTCCCATCATGCATCTTCTATGTGTACGTGCTGGCGTGCTTTAGCTCTGGAGACAAAGATGGAGATCATAAAGAAGTACAAAGCTGGTATCTGCCGTTTGTCCTCCTCCTCTGCTGCCACTTTCGGAGATAGCCTCACTCGAAAGGTAAGCTTCGACTGTGGTAAGGTTCGTTAGTCACGGAGAAGGAAGGATCAGCTTAAGCTTTTATTTCTTTAGAGTCTTAAATCAAAACACAAAACAAAACATAAGCAGGTGCGTTTCACTCCCACTGCCCCGCTTCTCTCAGCTGAGTCACGCTTCTCCCTCTGAGTTCCGTGTCACTCGCAATCTCTCTCGGTTTCGGTTTCACTTTCGTTTCGCTCGTGAGCCTCGCGTTCACCGCTTCCGTGCCGACTCGCGTCTCGCCCGGCTCTCTCTCTCTGTCTTTCCCTTCCAGGTTGTTTATATCCATGCCCCCCTTGCCACATAGACGTTTTACGTTATTTCATTGTTTATAGGTCAATTTAGCTTTATTATGAAATTTAATGGGGTGTTTTTGGAGGGCTTGGAACGGATTAGCCATTTTACATACATATTTTACAAAACTCATTATACGAAGGCCGCCTCGGAACGGATTAATTTCGTATCTCGAGGTACCACTGTATATGATTTACAAAAGTTGACCTGTTAATCTTACAGTTTTAAAATGTTTTACACATTAAAAGTGGTACTTGAGACCCAACTCAGTGAACCTATTCACTCATATCTTCAGACCAAGTTGGTAAATTCAGAAAGAACAAAAATTATTGGAAACCTTTTTGCAATCTGTGAATGTAAACGTACCTATTTGATTACTTAGAAATTAAAAAAACTCAGTATTTTGAGAAACAATTTTCTGTTTATGGTGTAAATATATTCTGAACATAGTATATATTCCATCATATTTATTTCTATAGCACTTCATATCATACAAAGTATTTAACATACTCCAATTCAGTTGTAAAGTAGCTCTAGAAAGCAAATAGTGTCATTATTAATTTTGAGTGACTCATTCATTTTTAAAGTAAAGTAAAGTAAAGTTCAATTATGCAACTTGTATTTACACTCATTATTGCTCAATAAACAAGCAAAATACATTTAAAGGGTATATGACAATGAGGTTTGTGCGTATAGTTACTATACGCAATAGTTTTTGAAAGAGATAAAATAGTTTATAGTTTCTGAGTTTGTTTCTGTGAATGTGTCTGTTTGTGCATGTGTCTGTATGAGTTTGTGTGTGTGTGTGACTGTTTGAGTTTGTGTATGTATCTGTTTGTGTGTGAGTGTATGCATCTGTTTGTGTTTTTGTGACCGTTTGAGATTGTGTGTGTGTGTGTGACTGTTTGAGTTTGTGTTTGTATCTGTTTTTGTGTGTGTGTGTGTGTGTGACTGTTTGAGTTTGTGTATGTATCTGTTTGTGCGACTGTTTTAGATTGTGTGTGTGTATGTGTTTGTGTGTAAAAAGTGTTATAGGCAAGGCAAGGCAAGGCAAGTTTATTTGTATAGCACATTTCATACACAATGGTAATTCAAAGTGCTTTACACAAAGAAGAATGATAAAAGTAAAACATTAAAAATGATTAAAAGAATAAAAAGATAATACGTATAAAATAAAATGCAAACAGTTCGGACATAGCACAGTGCTCAATCTGCAAATGCATAGGTAAAAAGATGTGTTTTGAGTCTTGATTTGAATGTGGCTACTGTTGGAGCACACCTGATCTCTTCTGGAAGCTGGTTCCAGCTGCGGCTGGCGTAACAGCTAAAAGCAGACTCTCCTTGCTTTGAGTGAACCCTGGGTATTACTAAGTGACTTGATCCTGATGATCTTAGTGATCTGTTAGGTTTATATTCTATGAGCATATCTGCAATGTATTGAGGTCCTAGGCCATTGAGTGATTTATAAACAAGTAACAGTACTTTAAATTTAATTCTAAATGTAACTGGAAGCCAGTGCAAGGACCTAAGGACTGGTGTGATGTGTTCATATTTTCTGGTTCTGCTCAGAATCCTGGCAGCAGCGTTCTGTACGAGCTGCAGCTGTCTTATGGTCTTTTTGGGAAGGCCGGTGAGGAGCCCATTACAATAATCCACCCTGCTGGTGATGAAAGCATGAACAAGTTTCTCTAAGTCTTGATTGGAGACAAAGCATCTAATTCTTGCAATATTTTTGAGATGATAATATGCTGATTTAGTTATTGTTTTTACATGGCTACTGAAACTCAGGTCTGACTCCAAAATCACACCAAGATTCCTGACCTGATTTTTAGTTGTTTGGCCCCTAGAGTGAAGGTATGCGTTCACTTTGAGAACTTCATCTTTGTTTCCAAATGCAATGACTTCAGTTTTGTCTTTGTTTAACTGAAGGAAGTTTAGGCACATCCAGTTTTTAATTTCATCAATGCATTGACACAGGGAGTCAATGGGGCTGTAATCATTAGGTGATAACGCGAGGTAAATCTGGGTGTCATCTGCATAGCTGTGATATGCAATTTGGTTCTTTCTCATTATTTGGCTCAGTGGCAGCATATATAAGTTGAACAGGAGGGGTGCAAGTATTGAACCTTGAGGGACTCCGCATGTCATGGATGTCCACTCAGACTTATGGTCACCGATACTCACATAATAACCTCTCCCTTCTAAGTATGACCTGAACCATTTAAGAACCATCTCAGAAAGCCCAACCCAGTTTTCCAGCCTGTCAAGGAGAATATTGTGATCTATGGTGTCAAACGCAGCACTGAGGTCGAGTAAAACCAGCACTGATAATTTACCTGAATCTGTGTTAAGACGAATATCATTTATTATCTTTATGAGTGCTGTCTCTGTGCTGTGATGTGGTCGGAAACCAGACTGAAAGTTGTCAAAGTATCCATTCAAACTTAAGAACTTGTTCAGCTGATTGAAAACAACTTTTTCAATGATCTTGCCAATGAAAAGTAGATTTGAGATTGGTCTGTAATTGCTCAATATGATGTTATCCAGATTGCTCTTTTTCAGAAGGGGCTTAACAACTGCAGTTTTTAGGGAATTTGGAAAAGTCCCAGAAAGAAGTGAGGCATTTACCACTTCTAGGATATCTGCTTCTAAACAGTTAAACACGCTTTTGAAAAAAGATGTGGGAAGTATGTCAAGGGCGCAGGTTGATGTTTTAAGGTGCTGTACTGTTTCTTCCAAAATTTTACCATCAATTGCTTCGAAAACAGACATAATAGCTACTTTCTGAGATTGTGGTCTGATCTGTTTTACCCCAGTGCAGCTCAAGGTTGTGCTGATCGCCTTTCTGATATTATTTATTTTCTCAGAGAAGAAGGAAGCAAACTCACAGCATTTGCTGTCTGAGAGCATTTCACTGGGAATCTGACTTGGGGGATTTGTTAGTCTCTCTACAGTAGCAAAAAGAGTGCGGGTGTTGTTTAAGTTTCTGTTTATAATATTTGAGAAGAAGGTCTGTCTAGCTTTGCCTAGTTCCACATTGAAAGCATGAAGGCTATCTTTATAGATGTTATAGTGGATTTCAAGATTTGTCTTTCGCCACATGCGCTCAGCTTTTCTGCATTGTCTTTTCATATTTTGCACTGCTGTTGAATTCCTCCAGGGTGATTTTTGTCTGCCACTCTTCTTCCTGACTTTCACAGGAGCAATGTTATCAATAACATTCTGAACTTTTGAGTTAAAAGAATTAAGAAGAAAATCAACAGAGTCTGCAGATATGCTTGGTGTTAAAGATATAGCCTTCATAAACAGAGCACTAGTATTCTCATTTAAGCATCGCTTTTTGACCGAGATAGATCTAGCTTCAACAGTCGGAGAGATCAATATATCAAAGAAAATACAGAAATGATCTGATAGAGCTACATCCTTAATGACAATGGATGAGATGTTTAGACCCTTACTGATAATTAAATCTAGTGTATGTCCTCGATTGTGTGTGGGTCTATGTACATGCTGAGTCAGATCAAAAGTATTCAAAACTGTTAGAATTTCTTTTGCCATTTTGGATTCTGCATTTTCTATGTGGATGTTAAAGTCCCCAGTAATAGCAAGACAGTCAAACTCTGAGGAAGTTGCTGATAACAGTTCTGTAAAGTCCTCCACAAAGGCTGGAGAGTATTTTGGAGGCCTGTAAATGACTAAAAGTAGAATGCGAGGAGCACCTTTTAACACAATACCCAAATATTCAAAAGACAAGTAATCACCAAATGACACTTGCTTGCATTGATAGACATCTTTAAATAGAGCAGCTTCACCTCCACCTCTCCTAACAGCTCTGCAGACACTCATAAAAGTAAAGTTAGGAGGGGCTGTTTCATTCAGGATTGTTGAACTGCAACTGTCTTCAAGCCATGTTTCATTTAGAAGCATAAAATCTAGATTGTTTGTGGTTATTAAATCATTGACTAGAAGTGATTTATTTTTAAGTGAACGGATGTTTAAAAGTGCTAACTTAACAGTCTTACTTTCTGTCTCTACAGTAATCTTAGTTTGGCGTGCAATATGCAGCAGATTAAGTGGGTTTGCCAAACGGTTTGAGAAGGCCTTTGGCTTTCTATCACGTAATAAAACTGAAATAGCGAAAGCAACAGCCACACTGGGTTCCCGCTTGTTCTGTAAACATTTGATAAAGTCACTGTTATCATAGCGGGGACCCGGCACACATCACTGAGAGCTTTTATCAGTTGTTTTTGGTTCACCTAGAACAGATGGAGGATGGTGAGGGCCCTGGCGTTGTGGTAGCGGCCAAAGAGCTCTCGCAGGAGGAATGGGAGGTCGAGCTGGGCTCACAGGCTTTGGTGGTTGTGGAGCTCGCCGCTTTTTTGTTGATGTCTGGGGGCTCGCAGCAAAAGAGTGGGCGAGTTTGGTTCCAGCATACACCAGTTCCTCCATTTTCTCAGAGAAACACAGCAGGGGGGATGCTGGGGAGAGGGATAATGTATCCGGTGAGAGAGGCTGTTGCTCTGGTGTTACTGGTGGCTGTAATATGTTGTCCTGGCCCTGGCTGTTTTCCCGAAAGTCGTCCTTGGCTGCTGAAACTTGGAGCAGTTCTAACACGTCACTGTCTATCGGTGAGCTCTCTGGGCAGGGCTCAGTCAGGATTGTGTCCGTGAACAGTGGTTGTTGTGGCTGCGTGGTGTTATCGCTGTCCTTGTGGGATGTGTCAGCCGCATGTCCATTCAGGTGCTGAAATGAAGTCCTGTGGTCAGCTGTACTCTGTCCAGGTGTGTTTGTGCCATTCAGATTAGGTGGATTTGCACACACTGCTGAAGGATGATGGAGGGAGAAGTAGATATTGTCCTTTAGCACTCTTGAGCCCAGTTTGTTTGGGTGCAGGCCATCATGTGTGAACAACTGTCTCTGACTCCAGAACAGATTGAAGTTGTCGATGAAATTCAGTCCCTTTAAGTTGCAGGTTTTTTGCAGCCATGTATTAAGCCCAAGCAAACGTGTAAATCTATTTGTTCCTCTTGCTGGGAGTGGTCCACTGATGAACGACTGAACTTTTAGACTTCTGAGCATTTCAAAAAGTTCATTGAAATCCCTTTTAAGGAGTTCTGACTGCTCCTTCCGAATATCATTCTTTCCCACGTGGATGATCAGTTGGTTTGCAGTTTTATATTTCATCAGAATGCTCTTAAGTTCCTTGTTTACATCAGAAACTGTTGCTTGTGGTAGGCAGCATGTAGTTGTATCCCTGCTGCTAATGTTTCTGATAATAGAGTCACCCACTATCAGAGTCCTGGGCTCGGCTGCTCTAAGAGCTGAGTGTCGCTATATATAAATAAAGGTGACTTGACTTGACTCAGAACTCACTGAGAGTTTGAACAGTTTCAGTGACTTCATACAAAGTAATATTTTCTTCAAGAACAGAGTGACATTCTTTCACATGATTTACAGTTTTTACATTTTTAGAACATAATTCTTTAAGGTAAATTAAAATGAGCAGTTTGCTTCAAAAGTTGTAGTAATTTACGGAACTACACTAATGAGAAAAAAAAGGTAGAAACTAAAAGCACATACTGTAATTCGAACAAATAATTGAGGGGCTAATCCTGCCTCTCTCTAGCATCAGGCCACAGATTTCCATCAATATCACATCGGTCTGTTCTCTCTTGCCATGCACCTGGGGAAGAACCTTCTGGAGTGCCTTATCCATCCATTGCAGTCCTCTGGACTCGTGTCCTCACATCCGGCACACATGGCTTCCAAAAGAGACATTTGATCATGTGGGAGGTGATCAAACACTTTCCACTTCCAGGCAGAGAAAAACTCCTCTTTTGGGTTGAGGAAGGGTTAATGTGCAGGCAGGTACAAAATCATAAATATGCGATGTGATGCAAACCAATCTGTGACGGCTGCAGAGTGGTGAAAAGCAACATTATTGCAAACTATGACAAAAACTTGAGGGTTTCTTACTGGCTCCCCCTGTTCTGCTGGCATAGCTTATAGCTGTTCTAGGAAAGCTATAAGCCTTTCTGTATTGTATGAGCCGATGAGTGGTGTGTTGAGAAGCAAACCATCATTGGCCATTGCAGTACACATGGTGATATTTCCCCCCCCCCCCCCCCTTGAACTGGAACCTCCACAGTGGCCCTTTGCCCTATAACATTCCTTCCTCTGCGCCGTGTTTTGGCAAAGTTGAATCCAGCTTTGTTGATAAATACAAATGAGTGTGGTGTTTCCAGTGCTTCAACTGCTATTACTCTCTGAAAAACAGTAATTGTACAGTTTTACTGTAGGAATGCTAGTGTTTTTACTGTAAATATTTTTATAGCTGTTTATGTAACCTCAAACATCTTACCTGGACATATTGTATCTTTGCTCTTTACCCGTTCACTGTTTCTCTCGAACGGTACAGTGTATAACTGTTTCATTGTAACTTGTGTACAATGAAAACTTGTGTTTCATTGTAACAGTGTATAACTGTTTCATTGTAACCATCTCTGCTCTTCAGGACTGTTTTGAATGCACTGACTGGCACATATTTAGGGAAGCGGCAACTGACGGCGACTCCACCAACTTGGAGGAATATGCAACATCAGTGACCAGCTTTATTAGCAAGTGCATTGATGATGTCACTGCCTCCAAGACCATCACTACACGCCCCGACCAGAAGCCGTGGATGACTGCAGAAGTGCGTGCGCTACTGAGAACCCGAGACTCCGCTTTCAGGGCAGGTGACGAAGTGGGCCTTAGAACAGCGAGGACCAAACTGTCCCAGGCCATCAGAGAAGCAAAGCACGCACACGCTCAGAAAATCCACAGCCACTTCACGACGAGCAGAGACACGCGACGCATGTGGAAGTGCATCCAGAGTATCACCAACTACAGGTCAACTCCACCTGCCTGTGACAGTGATGTCTCCCTCCCAGATGTGCTGAATGACTTCTACGCTCGGTTTGAGGCACAAAATGGTGTAACGGCGAAGAAGACCACCCCCGCCCCCAATGACCAGGTGCTGTGTCTAACCACAGCTGACGTCAGTACCACCCTCCATCTGGCCCTCACCCACCTGGACAAGAAAAACACGTATGTTCGAATGCTCTTCATTGCCTTCAGTTCAGCATTCAACACCATCATTCCTCAGCACCTGACTGATAAGCTGAACCTGCTGGGCCTGAACACCTCCCTCTGCAACTGGATCCAGGACTTCCTGACTGGGAGACCTCAGTCAGTCCTGATCGGGAAGAGACTCTCCAGCACCACCACACTGAGCACTGGGGCTCCTCAGGGCTGTGTGCTCAGTCCACTGCTGTTCACTCTGCTGACTCACGACTGTGTAGCAATGCACAGCTCAAACCACATTATCAAGTTCGCCGATGACACGACCGTGGTGGGTCTCATCAGCAAGAACGATTAGTCGGCATACAGAGAAGAGGTGAAACAGCTAACAGAC
Source organism: Rhodeus uyekii (assembly GCA_037043235.1). NCBI lineage: Eukaryota > Metazoa > Chordata > Actinopteri > Cypriniformes > Acheilognathidae > Rhodeus > Rhodeus uyekii. The sequence continues at coordinate 72,229 of JAWRVZ010000659.1, forward strand.
TGGTGTAGAGTCAACAACCTGTCTCTGAACGTGGACAAAACCAAAGAAATGGTTGATGACTTCAGAAGAGCACAGAGACTACTCTCCGTTGAACATCGGCGGCTCCCCTGTGGAGATCGTACAGAGCACCAAGTTTCTTGGTGTTCACCTGACGGAGAACCTCACCTGGTTGCTCAACACCAGTCAAACAGCAAAGAAAGCCCAGCAGCGCCTGTACTTTCTGAGAAGGCTGAGGAAAGCACACCTCCCACCCTCCATCCTCACAGTGTTCTACAGAGGGACGATTGAGAGTATCCTGAGCAGCTGCATCACTGCCTGGTTTGGAAACTGCACCGTCTCGGTCCGCAGGACCCTGCAGTGGACAGTGAGAACTGCTGAAAAGATCATCTGGGTCTCTCTTCCCTCTGTCGCAGACATTTACACATCACGTTGCATCCGCAAAGCCACCAGCATTGTGGATGATCCCACACACCCCTCACACACACTTTTTACCCTCCTGCCGTCTGGAAAACGGTATCGTAGTATTCGTTCTCTCACATCCAGACTTTGTAACAGTTTTTTCCCCCATGCCATCAGGCTGTTCAACTCTAATTAACCCATACAAACTGCACTACTTTGGACTGTTTCCAACAGACAGTTTTTTACTGTCATTCATCTCTATTATTTATTTATTTTTATATTTGCACTGTCACTTACATAATCACTACAGTCACTTTGCGTAACTGGTCTGCGTTACTGTCTTGTGCTGTCTGTTTGCACCTTGTGCACTTTATGTATATAGGTTCTTTGTTTTGTTTTTGTTTATAGCACCTTGTTTCCTGGGAAACGTTGTTTCGTTTCACTATGTACTCGTATATGGCTGAAATGACAATAAACTCCACTTTGACTTTGACTTTGTGTTTCTCTAGGACTCGAGCAATAGTTGTTGTGCTGGCAGAATTAACATTTTCAAATATATCATTATCAGCCAGAACTCTATCTTGAATCTCCCGCAGTTTTATTGCATAGTTGACAACAACCATGTCAACAATAGCATTTACCTGCGCATCTGAAAATAATTTTTCGCTTCCTCCTGTTTGTGGCCAACTCCTGTTGTAAAAATATATTTTACAGTCAAACGTACTGTACTATGTATATCTATGTAAATATTCTACAATTGCAATGCAAAATAAATGCCACAAATGTTTTCATTTACAGTAAGAATGTAACTCTCACCTGTTTGTATGATGGAAAATTCGCATTACAGATGCCACTGTGGATCTTTGCAGATTGGGTTGAACCCTCAATGAGAAAGTCTCATTGAGAGACCATGGTTCACAACATGGTCTATAAGAGTAACCCTTATTTCATCTGAAATAACAGCTCTTTGTCATCCCTCTATGAACCCATCTTTGTTGTTCCATTTCCAAAAGTAGTCTTTCTGAGCTCTACCTATATTGTCAGGGTTCTGCCACATTTAGTCTAGTCATTTCTTGCTTTTGTGGCAGAGCTCTGACACTACCATAATGTCTAGTGTTTTGTGTGTGTGCGGGCGGATTCGAGTGTTTGTGTCGCGAGCACTCTTGTTTGTGTAACATCTTGTGTGCGGTTTATTATGTCCGATCCCCAGACGGTCTTGTTCGGTCTGGGTTTTGTGTTGGGGTTCAGGCATTCATGACCCATGTGTTCATCCTTGTCCTGAGTGTGCCAAACGAGTGGTTGCTGTGATTGGGCATGGTTTCGAGCTCTGCCTGAACCGCGTGCTTACAACACTGCACAAAGACACGAGAACACCCGGTTCAAGCAGAGTGCTTACTTTGGTTCGTGTTTACTTTCATGTTGTGATTTGGTGTCGCGCTCGCAGTTTGCTTGTCACCAGTAGCGCGCCGTCTTTGTTTAATGTGGACAGTGATGCGCGTTCGCATTGGCTGGGTGTTCATGTCTTGTCATTATAAACCCTTCTCACCTTGTTTCCCTGGTTAATCCCTGGTAGATCTGTATGAGGAGAAAGAGGATAGAAAGAGTCATGGGATAAGTGTGTAGAGTTTTGAAAACTGTGTTCAAGCAATGAAAAGTGAACTAGAGTTTGGTCCACACGAACTGCTGCTGTGCAGACTGTAGTTAGAGGTTTGCACATGTGACTCCATTTGTGCTCACTGTCGTTTAGCAATCGAAAAAAACTGTAAGAAACTCATATGACTAAACTTTATTTTTTGACAAACCAACATTTCAAATTATGTTCCCCTGAGGTAATTAACGAATAGTTTCTTTCAAAAATCTTGCTAGACGCTAAGATTATAAAGTTTTTCAACTGTTGACTTTGACTCAAATGTAGCCACTGTTCTGGAATACTTCACATAAGTTGTAATAAAACATTTTACAATGTGTAAATAGATGTGCTAAAAGTTGTCAGATTTTTTAGAGGGAACGTACCACAACATTTTAACGCAAACACACTTAAAGTCTAACGTTACATGCATTGTAAAAAGCCAAAGATACGATTCGAACATAATCTTTGTGCACAAAATGATTGTGCACAATTTAAAAATACAGCATAAGAAAATGAAATGGCAGTCCTTCTACCCTAGTGTTTAAACGATGATATTTTTCTGGTCTGTCTATGAAGTGACCAGAAGACACATAATAGGCCCTGCCTCAACATGAAAAAATAGTCTAGCTGTTTTGCTGTTACATGTACGATTGTTATCACAGATAATGTTCTGTATACACCCAAGTGCTCAAAGTATTATATATTGCAATGAGATCAGGTTGTAACAACCCACAAGTTATGTTACTGTGGTATCATAGTAGTTGGTTCATCCAACCACCAGGGGGCTCTAAATTGTATATCTCTTACAGGATATGAGGTATATAAGTAGAGGTAAGAGAAGGTTTACAGGAGGAGGAAGCATGGTTTTTCATGTCAGAGGCCAACTAGCAATGAGTCCGGATTGAGAAACCTAGGTTTCATGCTCAATCTAAGTAAGTTTTTTTATGTTTTGTTTGGTGTTTTGATTTTCTCTCTTTTTCTTTAGGTTTTGGTAGTGATGGCGAAATGAAGCTTTGTGAAGCACCGAGGCTTTCGCCTCAACTGTATCGTAAAAAGGTTCAGTACTCGAAGCTTTTCAACACGGCGCACACTAACGACATCTTGTGGTCAAAGTTTGAAGAGCAGCTTGTGCCAGAGGACCTATTCATTTTTTTGGACTGTATCATGTTACATTCACTTTGAGAAATCCATAAAAGCAATAAAAAAGTTTTTTTTTTTATTTGTTAATTTGATAGGCTACTTGCAACATGTGAACAAATTAGCCTATTAATGAATTTATGAAACAAAATAATAAATGGGACAAATTAATGTGTATAGAAACTATTTTTATGAATCTGCTTTGATCAACACATGCAGCCTTATTTACATACACTTTAGCCTTAGTCCTAAACCTATGAATTCATAGGCAAGGCTCATGTAGGCATATACAATCAAAATACAAGAAAATAATTGTGGAATGGTGAAGTGCTTGTGAACTGGGGAGTTTTTATTTTGTGGGAAATTGAAGAAAATCAAAGATTTTTATTAATGAACAGAACTTGATCAACAGTACGGGGGCTAAGTATATTTCTTTTTTTATTCTCTATTTCCCCTGCCTTTGAATATATTCTCTCACATGGGACTGAGCAGGCAGGTGTGCATAAAAATTCCAGGGCAAGATGATGAAGATGTGGAAAGACAAATTATTAGTAAAGTACATAAAAGTATTCGTGTAAATATTTATTCATATTACTATTAGCCTAATTCTTATAATTATTTATTATTTTACAATATAATTCTTGATATTAATAATAATAACAACAACAACAACAACGAGCTTACTTTATTTGTTACAACCTGAAAATGCTGCCAGACTTCCGAGCGGCCTCTTTTCTTGGCTGGTTCCATGCTCAAAAGAGCTTATCCTCTATTTCGTGTTAGTTCACTACCGTTTTACCGAAGTGCATGACACTCAAAACCTGCGCAAGTGGTTCGCGCTACATTTGAACCAGATTACGAAGCAGTCACGTGGTTGAGGGAGAAAACGAAGCTTCGGACGTCACCAATCACGTGATTATGGCAAAACGAATCACGCTCCGATACAGTGCTTCACTGTGAGATGTTTCGTTTTTTGCTTCGAAGCTTCGAAGCCTCGGTGTCAAACGTCACATCACTAGGTTTTGGAATGTGTAGCTCACGGTTATTGTTTTTTGTGAATGTTTTCTAAAAATGCTAATTCTTAGTTTGTGATTCTTTATTTAGAAGGACTCTTTTATATTGGTGGTTTTAAACACTACTCAATCTTTTGGAGAAAGGACTATCAAGTTCTATTAGGAGTTGAGTCCTAAGTTCGACAAGGATAGAGGGTTTCTTGAAGAAGCACATAAGACATTCATGGGAAACTTTACAATGAACTGTAACGGACACAAAACATCAACATCGCCGCCGCCATCATCATCATTGATTTCTCAATGAACAATGGACACTTCTTCATAGAAGATCATTGAGGGGTACTTTTGTAATGGTTGATAAGTTTATTTTTCATTTGAAACATATGTTGGGTTATTATTGATTGTGTTTTGTATTTACTCTCTATTGTTTGATTCTTCATTGTTTTGTTTCAAAGATGTATTCAAATAATTTATCTTTAATTTGTTTTGGTTAAAGTCAGTATCCATTATAAACACTTTGGTTTAAGATATTTTTGTGGTTAAGGCTGGTTAATTTATTCAAGGTGCATTTACATGGTTGGTGGGCCCCTCCCTTAAATTTATTATAACAGTTACTTTTAAAATAAGAGTGGACAGTTATAAGGTTGAAACAAAAACTCTTTTTTTTTTTAAATCATATATATATATTTCAAGCTTCTTTTTAAGCAGGAACAGAGCATGTAGATAACAAAGAAAACCTTAGCAGAGGATGGCTTGATCCCTCGACCTCTGGGTTATGGGCTCAGCACGCTTCTGTTACGCTACTCTGCTTAATAATCTGCACGTAATAATCTAGACTACTGCCTAACACTTGATGGCTGTTCTGTCAATTCTTCGTCGTCAGTTAGAAATCTGGGTGTGCTCTTTGATACCAATCTTTCATGTTTCTAGCATCTGTAAAACGGCATTCTTCCATCTGAAAATTTTTTATAAATTGCGACATATGCTCTTAAAGACAAATGCGGAAAAGTTAGTTCATGCGTTCATGATTTCAAGGCTAGATTATTGTAATGCTCTACTAGGTGGTTGCCCTGCACGCTTAATAAACAAATTCCAGCTGGTCCAAAATGCAGCAGCTCGAGTTCTTACTAGAACCAGGAAGTATGAGCATATTAGCCCAGTTCTGTCAAACCTGCACTGGCTTCCTATTAAACACAGAATACATTTTAAAATCTTGCTAATGACTTACAAAGCATTAAATGGTTTAGCTCTACAGTACTTGAGCGATCTCTTAACACATTATAGTCCTTCACGTCTATTGCGATCCCAAAATACTGACCAGCTTATAATACCTAGAATATCAAAGTCAACTGCTGGCGGTCGATCCTTTTCCTATTTAGCTCCTAAACTCTGGAACAGTCTTCCTATTACAGTTCGGGAAGCAGACACACTTAGTCCGTTTAAATCTAGACTAAAAACACATCTCTTCAACCTGGCATACACATAACACATTATACGTACATTTTTAATCCAAATCATGTAAAATGATTGTTAGGCTGCATAATTTAGGTCAGCCGGAACCGGGAACATTCCCATAACATCTGATGTACTCGATGTAGTCACGGAGACCGTGACTCTACTAGACCCTCCTGTGTGTGTAGATCATGAACCCATCTCCAATCAGACCAAATTAGACTTAATATTAGACTTTAATTATCAATATAATAATCAAACTATCAATCAAATCGATCAATAATCTTAACTTAACACTAAATATTCATCAATTGTATTAATTCACCTGCTCTTTTAAGGCTGCCGTTCAGCCAAACAAACTTTGTTTATAATGTTTTCTTGTGACCACTGTAAAGCTGCTTTGAAATAATCTGTATTGTTAAAAGCGCTATATAAGTAAAGGTGACTTAACTTGACTTGATTGAGAGTTAATCAATTCCATTTCAGTATTTTCAGGAGTCCAGCAAGCAGCGGGTCAGAGAAAAAAAAGACAAAATAGACAGAATACCAAGCGCCAGAGCAGAGCGGAGCGGAGCAGAGGGAAACACGTCTGCACTGTACAGAAGCAGGAAGGAGGAAGGTCCATTGCACTTGGAAGGTCCATTGTTGACTGATGTTTAACACTTCAAAGAAGTTCCTGTCCTGGTCTGGGTTATTTAAGGGAAGGTATCAGAATGCTCACGGCTGCTCTTTTATTTTGCTTTTTATTTCTTATTTTATTTTTTTATTTTGTGCTTTGTGTATGGTTTTCTTTCAACCTGTTGTACAGCACTTTGGTTGGCCTTTGGCCATTTTTAAATGTGCTTTATAAATAAACTGAACTTGAACTTGCTCTGTCTGGTGGTGGTCAGATTCATTCATGATGCTGAGGGTCCCAACAGACATTCCGCATTATGAGTTCATCAAGGCAAATTAGAACCAAGATCAACCCGTAATGTTGAGTGCCTTCGGACACTTAGCATTACGTATTTTCATAAGTTCAGGTATGTATCTTTACTCTGTTTCTGAGCATTCGATGTTGGTATTGATTATCTTTTAATTCGATTATGTAATTGGCACACTACGTTTACCTGAATTTTAATAAATTGTTACGTTTGATTTGATTCTGTCTTACTCTGAAATTATTCACTTCAGTAGATTACGCTGCATCCTTTGTTACCACAAATCTGCGTCCAGGGTTCAATGCATACTAGATCTCAGGTTAGATGGAGCATTGGGCACATCAGCTGAGATTATAGATTTCTGATTAACTGCTCGACTTTAAGTTGTTATGCAGTCGCACAAACTATAGGGCGCCAGATCAAACAGCTATTGAGATAATAGCGAATGTAGCGGGGCCTTGCAACAGCTAAAGCTACCACTTGAAATAACAACTGACTACGCCACCCTTCAAAGGGAATATTTCTTGGACACGGGTCTGTGGTTTTGAATGAGGACCAGAGACGTGGATGTAGAAAAATACAAAGTTTTATTAACAGTAGAAAACTCTTAAAACCAACTAAGGATGACTTGGCTATCAGCCCTACATCAGGAACTGAGGCTTACCTATGACAGGTAACTAAAGAGAGCACAAGGTCTCTACAAAAGGGAGAAATCTTACCACCAAGTGCAAGGTCTCACTGCACACAAGGGTAATCTCACACAGGAAAACACAAACACACTCACACACTGTGACAAAGGCCCACCACCGCACACGAGAGTTCACTAAAGGCCTGCCCCGAAGCCTCAGTTCCTATAACAGAAGAAGGGAAAATTAATTGTTTAACGCAATACTTAAATGAAATCAACAATACATTCACACAATAAAAAAAAGAATCAAAAGACAAAGACAAACAATAGCAAAACAAATAAAATGAATGAAACCAGAAACAGCTACACACCGTCAAGAAACTAAACAATATAACAAATACAAACAAGAAAAGGCAACGAATGAATATATATAAAGTAAAACAAAACAACCAAAAATGACAAAAAAACAAGCAAACAATATAACAGAGCCCAAAAGAACAAACTAAATGAAACAAAAGCAAAACACTGAACGAATTATCAGCAAACGAAATAAACAAATTCGGAACAGACAAACAATATAACAAGGCCGGAGGCCAAAAGAAATAAACAATAAATTAAACAAAACGAACGCTGAATGAATTATTATCAGCAAACGAAATAAGCAAGTTCCAGACAGACAACACAAATTAGACAAACCAGAAAAATCCACACAAAATGAAACTAAGTAACAAAACCAAAAAAACAAACACAATTACTAAAGGAACAAAATCTCCGGGAAAGCAAACACACGGCGATTGCTCGCTGGAAGGATTAATGGTCAAGCAAGTCAGTACGGAGGAATGGTATGAAAGAAACCGTGTGGAGGAAACAGCATGAAGAAAACAGCAGTGTCAATATATTGCCCTGCAGGCTCTGTAGATTCTTCCTCTTATACGGCGAGTTGTACCTAACCAACAATGAGCTGGCGCCCGATCGTTCCTCCTAAAATGATTTTAAAAAGCATGTTATCACAGTAATAAAATAAAACCTGCGCGAACCGCAGCGGATTCCCATACCTGTACATTGATATCACGCGCAGTCACACCATTGTCACCAAATACAGCGTGAGGACATGTACGCACGGCCAATACAACAGGAAGAACTGAACGCGCGTTGATGAGGGGTAGGCAGCCGCCAACCAAAAACTCAGATTTTAATCGAGGTGCTCTAGACACAAAGATCAACTAAATATAAATACCGATGCATTTACGAGTAACTTCAAACCCAACCACTTACCGATGAAGCGGAAGGGACACCGGAAGGGGGCGGTCCACCAGCAGTGACGCACAAGCGATACCCTAGTTGCCCCCTTTATATTTGCCCTAAAGCTACGTGATTGGATGTTGGTTGCTTAGGCCCAACCCTTGATAACCTGGGAGCCCCACTACACAAGCATTGGGGCGGCATTATCTCAATGGTTCTGGCTTAACCTCTGGTTCCTGCTTCGGCCTTATTTAAGTTGTTTTGTAGTTATATTAATAACTATAGGGGGCTGGGTAAACAAACTATTATGATAATAGCAAGCATCGGCGCGGCATTATTTAATGGTTCTGGCCATAACCTCTGGATATCGCTTGAACTTGAACTAAGTTGTTATATAGGCGTCTATAGGGGGCTAAACTAAACAGTTATTTAAATCACGACAAGCATGGGTGGTCTGTTAAATAACTTTAGCCATAACCTCTGATTAATATTCGGACTGGAGAGTTTATGACTGTGAGATCCGTGTACCGGCCGGCGTGAGACTCTGTGCGACACTGACACTGATCAACATTTACATACTGTACTATAATGTCAAAAAAAGGTAATTGCCTGTTCTCTTCTCTAAATCTTGGGATTATGGTGGACATAGTGAATCTACTGAGGTTTGGTTTTACTCTTTGTCCAGCCTCCCTCATGCTCATACTATGGACAAGAATATGGTCAATCACAGTAGCTCTGATTTCATATTACTGTTCTTCCTCTCAGATTTCTGTCCATTGTCTCTGAACTGGTTTACTGTATATGTTCCCTCACATCATTAGACACAAGTGTGATCAATTTTGAGTTGTTGTGTTCAAGTGGTGATGCCTGTGCTTTAATTGTGTTTGTCTTTTGTCACCTGTGCTCAGCATTATGCAGCACAGGTACATCACAATGAAAATGTGTTGACAAGTTGTGTTTAAACAGGAGAAAAGTGCTTCTGGTTTTGCTTCTGGTTTTGCAACTGAGAATTTGGTTCAGACAATGGGGTTTAGTGTTTTAGCAATTGTGAAAAACTGTAATGTTGTACCATAGTGTAAACTGAATGTTCAAATAAAGCAGAAAAAAACATATGTAATGCCACAGATAGTGATATAGATTCTTTAGCACGTTATGTGCAAATTCAAGCATTGTTCTTAACAGGAAAACTTCCTGATAATCTTCCCTAACAAATCGGAGGAGAAACAAATGTCTAAGAATTTTACCAATTTCACCAAAGGTAAATATAAGCAGAGGGAATGAATGAATGAAGGGTGGAAGGATTTTTTTTATCCTGTGTGTTTCCTATTAAAACTGAAATAAGTAGAACATGTCTTTAGAAAATGAAATTTTAAATGTAAACTAACACAGTCTTTTATATACAAATCTTTATTTTCCAAATGATATACAGTGTAACAGTCATGTCATGCACCTCCTGTGTGTCCCTCCTGTGTCCCTGTAGCCACCCTTGTTACCAATGCCGGCTGTGTCTTGTTAACCCTGCCCATTTATTCCGTCATGTGCTCCAATGTCGTTGTCTCTTGTTACAGTTTTTCCTCAATTGCGAAAACACTAAACCCTATTTTCTGAACCCACTGATTGAATCAATCACTCTTTTGGCAAAACCATAAGCACTTTTCATCTGTTTAGACACAACTTTCCAAAACATTCTCATTGTGCTGCACAATGCTGAGCACAGGTGACAAAAGCCAAACACAATTAAAGCACTGCTCTCACCACTTGAACACAACAACTCAAAATTGATCACACTTGTGTCTAATGATGTGAGGGAACATGTGCAGTAAACCAGTTCAGAGACAATGGACAGAAATCTGAAAGGAAGAGTTTGTGTGAGAGGAGGTGGAGGTGGTCAGTGTGGTCAGCGAAGACAAAGAACAGTAATATCTGATGAAATCAGAGCTACTGTGATTGACCATATTCTTGTCCATAGTATGAGCATGAGGGAGGCTGGACACAGAGTACAACCAAACCTCAGTAGATTCACTGTGTCCATCATAATCCCAAGATTTAGAGAAAAGAACAGGTACTTATAGTACATTATAGCAGTGATCCCCAATCCCCGGTACCAGTCCGTGGATCGAATTCCGTGAGCGGCTGCAAGCGGCTGTGGCGCTGCATTTAGCCTACAGTGAACAATAAACATGTATTCCTCCAGCTTCATGTCCTGAACATTGTGTTTTCTATTTTTCTACGTTGTGTTTAGTGACTGTTCCGTAGTGTTTTTAATTTTGATTGACTCGGGGCACGATTTGACAACAGAGTTCAGTTCTGAGCACAGATTGAACTGTTTTGAGGTTTGGTTTTGCAAGAAGAGTCTGAGGTTTTGTGAATATAGCTTGAAAATAGGGTTTTGTGTTCATAGTTTAGAGAAAAGGAGAGCAGCTTTCAAGAAATGTGTCTTAGCAATCGAGAAAAACTGTAACGTTACTTTGTACTATGTGTGGATGCGCCCCTTCTGAGTTTTGCATTAGAGTGTGCCGCTTTGTTTTCTGTTTGCAATCTCCGAGTCTCTCCGAGTTTCTCCGCATCACATGTAGCTCCCTGACTGACAATAAGAAATGTAAACTATTTAATTTAACTTAATTTATGACACATATTCACGTTCATATATTTTACCAAAAAGGGTATTTATATCAAGAGAAAGGTAAAGAAATATTTCCGGTACAAATTGGATAGTGTCACACAACAACTGACATCTACACACTAAGTGTAACAAAGCCAGAGTCACAAAGACACCGTCAACAACCGACAACGACAAGGGAAATGCAAGAGGGTTTAATACACAAGGGAATGGTGAACACCTGGGGAGACTAACAATGAAAGTGATGAACAAGACACTCAAAAAAATGAAACACTGCTGTTGTTGGTTCAAAGAATGTAAATACATTTGAAATTAAGTAATACACTTAAGTTTGTGCATTGAAATGAAAACCTTTGTTTAGACATAATTTAAAAAAAGTAATTTTCAAATGTACACAATTTTCTTATGTTGACTGAATTAAATAAAGTTGCATTTCTTATGCAGTACTGCACTTTGATCAGCTGGTGGAGCTGCAAACGCGCATGCGCAAATAGAATGCTCATTGAAATTAAAATCTTTGTTAGGACAAAATAAAAATAAAAAGTAACTTTCACATATACACTGAATTAAATGTTGACTGAATTAAATAAAGTTGCTTCTGCAGTACCGCACTTTGATCAGCATGGAGCTGCGCATGCGCAGATAGAAAGCACATGTCTCACTTGTGATACAGCCGGCCATTTTGTGCATTAACGTCTGATTGACAAATTGATTTCGCAAACGGAGAAAACATGTGGAGACACAGGTGAGATATTTTACTTATTTGCATTTATATTGAGATTATCAACCGATTAGAATGGTGAATTACAGACCACAAAGTATATTAAACTTGTTTAGTTGACTTTGTTTTCAGATTATTATTAGTCACTCTGCATTGCTTTTTAATTCACATTTAATATTTTCCACTTTGATTTGATTTAAATTCTAACATAAAAAAGACAAATTACTCCTATTCAATTGCTAATTAGGGGTATTTACACCACGATAGTAGTGTGCAAATAAAGTAATTTTGTCTCATGGTTTAGTATTAGTTTTTCAATAATTGTTTTAAATTGTGGTCTTTGCATCTCTATTTGATTTCAAATATAAAAATCATGGAACTAAACACATTTAACACTTTAAGAAGTTGTCATGTAGTTACCGGTAAGTAACTTTTTGGTTAGGTCATCCAAACATTTATAAAACTACATATAATAATTTATAAAACTACATACTAATTTATAAACATTTATACTACAGTTTAGCAGTTGTTAGTGTTATATATATATATATATATATATATATATATATATATATATATATGTAGCCCTGTACAAAATTTCTATAAGTTACAGAGTATAAAAGATCATTAACAGTGTAACCTATACACATACAAAGAAAAAAGAAAAGTTCATAAATAGTTCATGTTAGTTAAAATTGGGTAAAAGGTGTGCTGGTTAAAAGTATAAATATAATACGTAGAGTTTAATAAGATTATTTACAGTTAAAGTTAAATTCATATAAGTTTTTACATTTCATCTGAGAGAAAAGTAGAGAAGAAGAAGCTGTGTTTATCTATGTAACCTAGTCTGTTACCTGTCACCTGTTAATCATTTAATTCCCGTTTTGCTTTTGGTTGTGTTAGTACTTGAGCCAATCAGAGTAACATCACTGTGTAAGGGGCGGGACTATTGGGACAGGTTTGCGTGAGGAGTAGTGAGCACGCATGAGAAACGGAGAACAGACGCTAATGATGTGAGCGCTAATGAAGGAGGCATCGTGGTGTGGGAAGCATTAATGGTTTGTTATGAAGGTCGACTACTCGTGGTCCTTACAACAAAAAACTTTGGTGTGACCTGCAAGAGGTGAATATGATTGTGTATGCCTGTAATTTTGTGCTATATCGAACTGTTATAGTTAAGAGACTGGATGTATAACGTGGTTAGCGACATGCTAATTAGTGGTTGCATTCTGTGCCAATGTGCTCATATGTTGTAGTTTTAGCATTGTGATATCTCTAAAGCTAAAGCAAAGCTAACGCTAATTCAATAAGAAATAGTGTTTGATAATGTGGCTCAATTCAGATAATATGCTCTAAGGAGACGGACGTTGGTGAGAGAGAGAAAGGGAGAGAGACTGGTTTTCCAACCGAAGGCCCTGCTGTTTCTGCCCTGCTGTTTCTGTGTGCCCTGGCGTGATCGTCAGTGCTGTGCTTCTTCCTTTGCCATTACCATTACCATCGCCATCGCCATTGTTTGTACTGACTTAACCTGGATTCGTGAGTACTAACAGTCACATGCACGTGCTTTTTTGTTTATGCTCAGTTTCTGAGTGAAGCGGCCATTCAACGTTTTAGGCCTCACCGCACACAAAGTGTCAATCAAACAGGCCTGCAACGGGGTTGGACATTTTTTCAGAGGGAATGAATAATTGTTTAATTTCAATATAACCACAGAAAGTTTTTTTTTTTTCCTTTTAGGAAAGTGAAGTTCTTTATTTTTTTGTTTTAGTTTTTTTCCTTCCAACTTTTCATGCCTATGTGATTTGTTTTATTTTATTCTAAGATTTATGAACTAAATGGCGGCGCGTGCACACGCAGCGGCTTCTCTCTCTCCCGACAGTTCGGTGTTTTCATGTTTTTTGTCGTGTAAATCACAGTGTTTTTGTACGTCCTTGTCGCATCCACTCGTCTGCAAACACAGCTACAGACGTGAGTTTCTGCTCGAGGTTGGAAAGACTTCAGTTTCCAATCCAAGCTCGGCGCTCGTACAAGAACTGCGGGACCATGGTCTTCTCCGGAGGCCTACTCCATCACCGTCCCCCACTACTGCACCTCCCCCACAGTGGACGCGCCACAAACGGTGCGAGAGGAAACAGAAGAGGGGGAAGCGCGGAGGTATCCGGGTTAGATTAACGGCTAACCCACACAAGCCTGCTATCCCCACCATCATCCTGGCTAACGTACGCTCGTTGGATAATAAACTGGACGATCTTCAACTTCTATGCTCTACTCAGAAGACTGTAAGAGACTGTTGTGTTTTTGTGTTTACGGAAACATGGCTCAACAATAGCGTTCCGGACTCCGCCATTCAGCTCGATCGGCTCACATGCCATCGCGCGGACAGAGTGCTCGTCGAGGGAGGTAAGACCCGCGGCGGCGGACTCTGTGTTTACACCAATGATGCGTGGTGCCGCGATGCTGTTGTAGTCTGCAAACACTGCTCACCCCTGGTGGAGTTTATGATTATTAAGTGTCGGCCTTTTTATCTACCGCGGGAATATACAGCTATTATACTTGTTGCTGTATATATCCCCCCCAGCTCCAACAACAACAACAGGAGTGAGGCACTTAATAATCTTTATAAACACATCAGTGATCAGCAGACAGCCCACCCAGATGCTTTTCTCATCTTGGCTGGGGATTTCAATCATGCTGACTTTAAGAGTGTGTTTCCAAAAATTCATCAGCATATTGACTTCCCGACACGTGGAAATAATACTCTGGACTTAGTGTACACTACTCAGAGAGGAGCTTACAAAGCCCTTCCCCTCCCCCACCTTGGTGCTTCAGATCACATCACTGTATTGTTATTGCCAGCATACAGACCACTCGTTAAAGTCACCAAACCAGTCCAGAAGTAGATTCAAGTCTGGCCTGAAGGGTCATCAGTGGCTCTTCAAGACTGCTTCGACACCACGGACTGGGACATGTTCAAACAGGCTGCAACCTACCATAACACCGTAGACCTCCTACCGATGACCAGATGTTGACACTGCCCAGGGACAGCGTGAGTAAATCCCTCAGCAGGGTCAACGCACGCAAAGCTCCGGGTCCTGACAACATTCCTGGTCGTGTATTGAGAGACTGTGCAGAGGAACTCGCTGATGTCTTCACAGACATCTTCAACATCTCACTGAGTCAAGCTGTTGTCCCCACATGCTTCAAAGCAACCACCATCATTCCTGTCCCTAAAAAATCATCTCCATCCTGCTTCAATGACTACCGCCCAGTCGCACTTACCCCCATCCTTATGAAGTGCTTTGAGCGGCTAGTCATGCACCACATCAAATCTGTCCTCCCCTCTCTGGACCCCCACCAATTTGCATACCGGTCAAAACGCTCGACCGGTGACGCCATTGCCACTGCTGTCCATTCAGCACTCACACATCTGGACAAAAAAGACACGTATGTCAGAATGCTGTTCATTGATTTTAGTTCAGCTTTCAATACAATCATCCCTCAACAGCTCACCCAAAAACTGTCTCAGCTGGGACTCAGCACTTCACTGTGCAACTGGCTGCTGGACTTCCTGACAGGAAGACCTCAGGCAGTACGGGTCGGCAGTAACACATCCAGCTCCATCATTATGAACACTGGAGCCCCTCAGGGTTGTGTGTTGAGCCCCCTCCTCTTCACTCTGCTGACCCATGACTGCACACCCATACACAACAGCAATCTCTTCATCAAGTTTGCGGATGACACGACTGTAGTTGGTCTCATCACCAACGGCGATGAGACAAACTTCAGGAGTGAGGTGAGCCACCTGGTCAGGTGGTGCGGCGACAACAATCTCTCTCTGAACGTGGAGAAGACGAAGGAGATTGTTGTTGACTTCAGAAGAATGCACACCCAGCACCCTCCTCTGACCATCAACGGTGCGACCGTGGAAAGAGTGAGGAGCACCAAATTTCTGGGTGTGCATATCACAGAAGACCTCTCCTGGACCACCAACACCACAGCACTGACCAAGAAAGCACAGCAGCGACTCTACTTTCTCCGCAAGCTGAGAAGAGCCGGAGTCCCAGCCCCCATCATGCACACCTTCTACAGAGGCACCATCGAGAGCATTCTGACCAGCTGCATCACTGTGTGGTACGGCGCCTGCAACGCATCCTGCCGCAAGGCACTGCAGCGCATAGTGAGAGCAGCTGAGTAGATCGTTGGTGTCTCTCTCCCACCCCTCCAGGACATCTATAACACCCGCCTCTCCCGCAAAGCCCTCATCATTGCGAGAGACCCCTCCCACCCATCCCAGAGCCTCTTCAGTCTGCTGCCATCAGGGAGGAGACTACGCAGTCTCCAGGCAAGGACCAGCCGACTGAAGAACAGCTTCATTCCCCAAGCTGTCAGGGCATTGAACTCCCTCCCGTCTCTGCCCCTTTTCCTCTCTTTTGCCCCATGCACCTGACCCCCCCCCCCCCCTACTATTGTTTGCACTGTCTTTACCATCGCGACTTTATCTCTTTATTTCCTTAATCTATTTTATTTTATCTATTATTATTTATTTTTATATATATATATATATATTTTTTTTTTTTTTTTTTTTGGTGTTGTTGATATATATATATTTTGTTGCTGTTGTTACTGTTAATGTAACCTGGTTGCACCTTGGGTCTGAGAGTTACAGAATTTCAATTCTCTGTATGTATGTGCTGTATATATTGCAGAATTGACATTAAAGCTGACTTTGACTTTGACTACATTTATCTTTTATTTAATGTTGTAAATAAATACTTGTGAATATTTTTGCAATCAAAATACAGTTGTGGTGGTCTTTATAAGAATAGCCAAGAGTATTACAAATATACATTTATTAAGTAACATATGAAACAAGTTGTATTTCCCTACAACGAGCCCAGGCCCAGTCTCATTGTATTAACCACTCTAGCTTTATTTTCTAACTACATGAGACCTGGGTTACATATATATATATATATAACACTCTGAGCTTTCCTGTAGCTCAATCAGTAGAGCATTGGCGTTGTAGGTCATGGGTTCGAACCCAGGGAAAGCAAGAACGGATTCAATGTGTTCCTTGAATGCAATGTAAGTCGCTTTGGATAAAAGCGTCTGCCAAATGTGTGTGTGTATGTATGTATATCATGTATATCATGTATATCATGTATATCATGTATATCATGTGTGTATATATATATATATATATATATATACACAAATTTATATTTTATTCAATTTAACTTTTTAATTGGTGACTAACATCCTTCCACTTAACAGAGTTTAGAAGTTATGCCTCTGGAGTCCCACAAGTGGCTGTGCAGAGATTTCACACATCCAGATCAACACTTTTAAAACACTTCAGGTTAGTACATGGACACTATGGCCGCAGACAAGCATATCCAAATATGCTAATTGTTCTAAAAATTTAATGCAAGTTTAATTTTATACTAAATGTCAATTTTATAGTCAATAGTAAGAATCAATCTGCTGGTGTTGTACTAATATATTCAACTCTCTCTCTCTCTTTTAGAAAGGTTTGACATGATGGATAGCACAGCCAAGCTTCTAGTACTTTTGGAAGATAACGACTGAAAGTTTAATTTTACCAACTGGTATACCAGACTCATTGAATGACCTTAAAAGAGAAATCCAAACACATCAACTCATACAAGCGAAAAGGATCAGTGGGAAGTCCTAACCAAGTGAAGAAACCTAAAAAAAGCTGCAGTAAACTATTGTCCAGATCTCCCACTGGGAGAAACAAAAGAAACACTTGAACATCAAAGAATTGCACTATTGTCTGAGGTGACTAAAAGAAACAATGAGTAGGTTATCAGGGAGCTGATGGACAGAACATTTTCACGTAGAAGACATGAGGTGGTTGAAGATTTGCCTGACATTGGTGAATTTAAAACTAGATGGCCAGCACTGTTTAATGAACGAGAGGTAAGTCTTTATGTCCTTCTATATAGATGGTGGTTGTTATTTTGAATTATGAATAATTTATTATAATAACCCATTTATTTGGTTTGTTCATCTGTGGTTATTTTGTATGTGATCTGTAAGTTTAGTAAAGACACACTAAACTCTTAGTGTAACTTTTGTTTTGTTCTTTTAAAACTGTATTAGGTGTCTGCGGAATTCAGCAGGATAACAACAATCCCTCTGCTGTCCAAATTCATGGGTCAGCTTCATCATTCCTCAACTCAGCTCATCAGTGTTTTCGGAAAGAAAGGAGGAGCAGCAGGGCAGAAGATAAGCAACATCATGTCCATTTTGCATCAGGTATGTTCTCTAAACTCATCATTTTAAATCTGGCAATATTTCTTCCAAAGATGAGCTTTCAGTTATTATGCTCTAAGCCTCATGTTATGAAACCTGTTAATTTCTCAATTATAACACTGAAGTTAATAATGGTTGCAATAAGATAAATAATGGCTGAATATCTTTTTTTTAGTGAAATGCATCTAACGCATGGCATATCTGATAAGTTAAAATGCGTAAGCTTTTAAAGGAAAACAGCACAGTTTTTCAAAATTTTGCTATGTTCTTACCTCAATTTAGACCAAGTAATACATATTTTTTCACATACACTTGATCTTTGCACAGTGTGTCGTGAATGTGTTAGCATTTAGCCTAGCCCCATTCATTCCTTAGGATCCAAACAGGGATGAATTTAGAAACCACCAAACACTTCCATGTTTTCCCTAGAGCACCCAGTAAGTAACTAGTACTGCACAACTAGGTGCTCTTCCGCCATAAAATATAGTTCTCTTTTTTTTATCCGCTTAAAAAAAATTGCCACTTTTTTATTTTGTGCAACCATACTTATTCATGTAACGCTCTTTAAAAAGGGAGAACATGGAAGTGTTTGGTGGTTTCTAAATTCATCCTGTTTGGAGCCTAAGGAATGGGGCTAGGCTAAATGCTAACACATTCACAACATGCTGTACAAAGATTACACGCATTGAAAAAAGATATGTATTAATTTGTCTACGTTGAGGGAAGAACATAGTAAATTATTGAAAAATGGTACTGTTTTCCTTCAAAAGCCCTCAGTCAAAATGAGATTGATTTTCAGTGAATGCTCTTTACAAGAAATATACAATAATCAAATAATTTTGCTTAAAAATACTTGCTAAATACCGCAGCCTGAAATATAAATTTGTAGATCAACACTAAATGCCTGATAGAAAATGCTCATTTAACAGAAAAGAGAAAATTGCATCTGAACTCCTCATATGTTCTGTAATGTAAACCGCTTTAATGTAAAGGCTTGTGTATAGCTTTACCATATTTTTTAGAAGCGTCAAAGTTGGGATTTATGCATCTACATTTAGAACAACTCAGACATCAGAAATTGTGTATCTTTCCTATAACAAAATTTCTGGTTTATGGCCATTTTCTTTTGTTCTTGTTTCCAGAGATGACCCTTATAGAAATAACATTGTGAGATAATTTGTATATTGCAATAATTGTATATTGCTAATAATGGTTTATTTTTACACTTTCAGAATGTCACCATCCACAAAAGAAAAATATTTGAATGAAGACCCCTCGAGCCTTATGAAGGACTACATGGTAATTTAAACCTGTTAAACATATCTAAAACCAATTTGCCCCTTTCACCCAGATTTTATCTAATTATTTATTTTTGTGTTTTTAGGATATTGAACATGAAGAAGCCAAAACCTTGATGCACAACACCAGCCTTGGGATTTATATCATCCAACCTGAGGGGGCAAGTGCTACAGACCCTTACAAAGATGTTGGCATCATCATTGAAGGCATCAAAGTACTTGAAAGCCAATACAATGTGGCACATGCATGTTCAATGATGCTTGGGTTGATTTTTACGCTTTCAACTTGGCCTACCCATAAGACTTAAAATATACTTTTGAAACATTTCAAAAGATTTTTATGGAGCTTGATGCCAAAAAACTGTCTAGTAAGGTCCAGGGGCCTCATGTACTAAGACTTGCGTTGAATTCATACTAAAACATCGCGTACGGACAAAGCTGTGAATGTGCGAACGCACAAAAAAATGCAGATGTATCAATCTCTGCATTCGAAGGATCCCGCGCATATTCTCTTTGTACATCCCGATTAACGTGAAATTGAGCGCACATGCACGAGCACAACACTCCACCCAGTCTCCTCCCTTCATTAAACTCATTTAAATATGGTAATGAGTCCACTTGGTCAAAAGAAAGAAAGTGAATTGGAGGTGCTACTATCGGAGGTAGAAATTAGAAAAAATATATATTTGGAATTTTTTTCTCCGGAATTATTAAAAACAAAAGGAAAAAAATATGAGTGCCTTCAGTGCGTTTGGATCTGAAAGTCGCACTGTAAATTGTCTTGCAATTGTCTTGGTCTCCTGAAGGGTTGTTGTATAATTAAATGCAAATAAATAACAATAAAAAGTACTAGGGGAGCGCGGGGCACAAAGTAACGCGGGGTAAATAGTAACATAGACTTTTTAGATACCGGTAGTTGCACGGTCTTAAATGTGACGTGCTAACGGGCTTTTTATCCCACTGTTTTCACATGTCTTCTGGCCAGCTTTCGAGAAATTGCAGCGAAGTTTGGATGAGAACCACATGAAAAACTCTTTTGGCAGCATGTAAATATTTTTTGATATAGGCTAGTAGTTATTTTTCGATTTTCAAAGAATGTGTGAAAGTATGTTAGTCCAATCTTATATTGTTATGATTACCATCTTCTTGGCTAAAAGATGGTCCTGAGGTAAACAAGACACAACTGACCCCGCGCTAACACTATGTTACAACTAAGCCACATTGAATAGGCTGCATCATTAATCATATATTTTGCATTGTATTAACTTATTAAAACGTCATGTCATTCATATCATTCATGTCATTACATTGTTCAAAGCATAACAAATGTAAAAAATAAAGGGAAAAATATATTTAATTCATAAGTTATTCTTATGATCATCAAGCCGCAACTTTTTTAAACAAATAAAAATACGTGAATGAATATGCATTGGATAACATGGTGTTAAAACTAACCTGCTGTCTGTTACAACGAGCCCCGCTCACGGGTAAGAAGTAACATTTTACTCCTTGCGCTTTTGCCGATACTGCACAGAAACGGTAGGTCCAACGAACATGAAAACAGTGCTCATTTATAGGAGAGGCTTGTGTGTTGTTTGTATAAAAATATGGTTTGTCTAACCCTATTACTTTGTTCATTATTTGGCTAAAACAAAAAAGTGTTACGTTGTGCCCCTCGCTCCTCTATTAGATAGAACCATAACTTTAAATGCATCACTCACCAAGAAGCCACCCATCGCGCACTCAACCATGCTGTTTGATCTTGCTACAATATTTGTTAGGCGTATTTGCGCATCACATATAATCTGCACATTTATTGAATAGAAATGTTTCTGATTCACATACGCAAATTCATCTTCAGATGGTGCCTTATATGTGTGTGCAGTCGATCGCTCCGTTTACATTAGGGAAACCGGCTATCGTTGCAAATTGCATTTTAATGTTTGGCTGGTCAACTGCATCATATATGAACCATCAAATGGGCATTGTGCGGCGTTTCGCGGCGTTGTGCGGCTCAAAGACGAAATGCATTGCCGCTTCCATATATATTCTTTTTTTTATTATTTGTACATATATGCCTTTCATTCTTATTTGTAGCTATGTTCTTTTCCTTTTCTTATTTGAATGATTTGTAAAGAATGATCAAGTTAGGGATTTTTTTTTTTTGTTAAAGGCTTTCTTTGCTTTTCTGTATTTTTCCATAGAGTAAGGATGAATATTGTCTGCACTTATAGAACATGTTATCAGAATGTTTTGGGTAGTCTCTCTGTTGATAATTGGAGTCTAAACCGAGTTCAGCCTTGGAGAAGCTGTGCATCTGTGTGTGTGTGTTTGTTTGTGTTTGTCTTGTTTGTTTGTTTGAGTTTGAGTGTTTGTTTCAATTACCAAAAGTACATTTTGCTTCAAATTTGAAATAAAAATAAAACCGCCTGTGATGACTTGTGTCATTAGTAAGCTACTCCCTCATTACTGAGTGACTCCGCCTACCTGTGATGTTTGCATCGGTGACACCTGTGGCCAACTTCCCTTTCTCTTGGTTAAAAGGAAGCAAGACTGATAGCAGAGCGCGGCCAACATGATTTGATTTGTTTGATTATGTCTTTGGTGGTACGTCACCCTACATTACAGCACATTACATTTTCATTCTTTCAGCATGACATCACTGACAACTGAATGCTACATGTCACTGTTTTGTATTGAGTTTCTTTAACTTAATTAAATAATTACTTTAAAACATTGGCTTTCTTGTGTGTCCCAGTTTTGTTACGTTCCTTTTGAGCCGCAGGGCGTAACAAGTGGGGGCTCGTCCGATTCTTAATAATTTGGGATTAGTTGAGTTTATTTGGTTCGTCGTCTTGCGTTGTGGCAGTGCAGTGCTTTGGGACACCGGAAAGCATTTGGTGCATTTCTTCGGTAGCCTAATTGTTTAGATACACAGACTGCTAAGTCACCTTTTGTGCAATATTGTTTTTGACTTGGAATTTTTTCCCTGTTAGGATAAGCGATGTGTTTCCTTTGAGACATATCGGGTTTGTTGTTTTTGTAGTGTTGTGGTGAAAGCGGGTAAAGCAGTTGAGAAATTTGTTGAATCACCTTCACGGGTTTTGATAGACAAATGCACAAAAGATCAACTTTTAGAAATCGCTGCATATTATGAAATAAAACTTAGTGATAAGAGAATAAAAGAATGTTCTATTAAAACTGAGTTGAAAAACGAATTGATTGACAAGGGAATTTTGACAGCTGAGATTTAACTTTTGATCAACAAAAGGAGTTGCTGTTGTTACAAATGGAGCATGAAAAGATAAAGCAGAAGTCTGAGCAGGATAGGTTTGAATTAGAAAAGGCAAAGGTGGACTTGGAATACTTCAAATTAAGACTCATTAATGAAGGGAAAGTTGATGGCAGTGGTGCACCTGTGGTGCACATGGGAATTTTTCGCTGCATCAAAATCTAAAACTTTTCGCTAAGTTTAATGAGGTTGACCCAGATGTTTTTTTTTACTCTGCTTGAACGTGTTGCTGAGATACAAGGTTGGTCTAAAACAGACTGTGTTTTGTTACTACACACTGTATTAGTTGGTAAAGCACAATTAGCTTTTTTCTGCTCTAACAGTAGAGGAGAGTAAAGATTATGACGCTGTTAAATTTGCAGTGTTGAAAGCATATGAGTGTGTACCAGAAACGTATCGACAACGCTTTAGGTCATGTAAAATGGTTCAGGAACAAACACATTTAGAGTTTGTGCGAGATTTAAGACGCCATGTTACACGCTGGTGTGCATTGCTTGACGCTAGCACATTTGAGGATTTGCTTGAATTGATCATAATTGAACAATTTAAAAATTCTGTTTCTGATCAACTTGCGACATAAGGTTCAGTAAGGTTCAGTAACATAAGGTTCAGTCACCAGAGCAAGCATCGTTGGGTGATGATTATGTGCTCACTCATAAAAATACTACCGTTGATTGGAAAATGCGTGAAGAAGCGAGAGTGAATCGTTATAGTGGTCGCGGTTCTTTGGGCACTTTTGAACAGTCTGATATCTGTAACTACTGTCGAGGAAAAGGACATTGGAAAGCAGACTGCCCCATACTTAGAGAGAAAAACAAGCGTTTTGATGGGAATAAATTTCATTCTGTTGCACTTGCAAATTCAGTCTGTTCGAGTGATACTGAGATGGATGAAATCCAAATGTTTAATGATTGTTTTTCCACTTATGCTCCTTTCATTACAGAAGGTGGAGTGTCATTATCGGGTGGAGGGGAAGTCCCTGGCAAAATTTTGCAAGATACAGGAGCTATGGATTCTATCATTTTAGAGACAGGTGAAACTGTTTTAGTTCGAGGAATGGGTTTAAATGAGTTCCTCTGCATAAAGTCATTCTTCACTCTGATTTAGTGACTGGCGAAGTGGTACTGGGATTGCGTCATGCGTTACCAAATTGAGGGAGTTCAGCTTATCTTGGGAAATAAACTAGCAAAAGATTGTGTGTGGGCAAACAAAACACCATTCCCTGTGGTTTCATCTACTGGAGAACCATTTCAACAAAAAATGTTCATGAATTTTGTTGGTGTTGTAACTCGGGCTATGGCTAGAGATGTGGAGTGCTTGGACTCTCAAGAGAAAGAGTTGAAGACATCATGTACTCTTTTGTCCATACCTGATTTATCTGTTCTGTCTTTTCCTCTATCTGTAGATGAACTGTCTAAGGAACAGCGCTCTGATTCCTCCTTGATTGAGCTGATTACTTCTGCAGTTGAGGACAGTGACATACCAGATATGGCTAAAGGCTACTTCATACAGGATGGTTTGTTGTTGAGGAAATGGAGTCCTCATGGCGAGAATTTTGTTTGAGATCCTATTGATCAGATTGTGGATCCAACAAAGTTTCGCCAAGCTGTATTAGAAGTGGCACATCAAAAGTCGGGTAATGCTGGCGTACGTAAGACTTATGATCGCGTTTTGCTGTATTTTTTTGGGCCATATTTAAAAAGTGACATTTCGGCCTATATTAAATCATGTCATGTGTGTCTGGTAACTGGTAAGCCAAATCCAACGTTGAAATTCCGTTACATCCAATTTCTGCAAATTGTGACCCTTTTGAGCACATTATTGTGGATTGTGTGGGTCCTCTACCCTGTTCCAAATCTGGAAGTAAATATTTGCTTACAGTCGTGTGTTTGGCCACACGGTTTCCTTTGGCTTATCCATTGCGTACAATTACATCACGGTCAATTGTTAGAGCGCTGTCACAGTTTATGTCACTTTTTGGTATTCCGAAAGTCATTCAGAGTGATCATGGTACAAACCTTACCTCCCATCTCTTCCAACAAGTTTTGAAATAGCTAAAAATCAAGCATAATTTTGCTAGTGCATACCATCCTCAAAGCCAAGGAGCTTTAGAGAGATTTCATCAAACTTTGAAGTCTCTCCTTCGTGTTTTTTGTATACAGTTGGATAGAGATTGTGAAGAGGGTTTGTCCTGGTTGCTACTGGCTGCACGTGAGGTGGTGCAAGAAAGTACTGGATTTAGTCCAAATGATTTCGTTTTTGGTCACAAAGTTCGTGGACTGTTGGCAGTGCTACAAAACTCGCTCAAAATTGCTGATTCGCCAAAAAACTTGTCTTATGCTTATGGTTTTAGACAGAGGTTGATTCAGGCTAGATTATTGGCCAAAGCTAAACTTGAAAAACCACAAGGCATGAAACGATTATATGACCGTAAGGTAGAACGTCGTGTATTTGAGCCAGTAGATCAGGTTCTGGTGTCACGGTTGTTGATTTCTTCTCCTTTCGAAGCAAAGTTTGAAGACCCATATGTTGTGAAACGTAAACTGAGTGATGAAAATTATGAGGTTGCAACTCCTTGTCGGAGAAAAGCAACCCAGGTGTATCATGTGAATTTCTTGAAACCGTATTATGAGAGGTCTAGTGCTGAGATAAATCCTGCTCTTGTTACAGTTTCGGGGCCTAAAGATGTTTTTCTTTCTCGGCAAGGGGAGAGTGAGGGCAAAGAACCAGATGATGTAATTTTATGTGGACGTTTGGATTAATTCGGAATCTCTGAGAAAATTACATGTTGTTCTTGCCCATTTACCTCCTTTGCGGGAAGAGGAATTGAGTACACTCTTGCAGAGCTTCCCTGAGTTGTTTAGAGATACGCCTTCTCGAACGAATTGGGCTGAGCACGATATTGATGTGGGAAATGCATCCCCTATTAAACAGCGTTATCATCGTGTATCACCAGAAAAATGAGATTTCATGGAAACAGAAATCAAATATATGAAAGACAATAGCATTTCTGTTCCTTCGTGTTCAGATTGGTCATCTCCTTGTCTGTTGGTTGGAAAATCTGATGGGTCAGTAAGGTCCTGTACTGATTTTAGAAAAGTAAATGCTGAAACCTGACTGTTTTCCACTCCCTCGAGTGGATGACTGTGTTTACCAAGTAGGTTCCGCCAAATATGTGACTAAACTTGACTTGCTAAGAGGTTATTGGCAAGTGCCTTTGACTCAGCAAGCTCAAGAAATTTCTTCTTTTGTCACTCCATCAGGCTTCTATTCGTTTAAGATGATGAGTTTTGGCCTGCGAAATGCACCTGCCACCTTTAAACGTCTAATGAATCGTGTGGTATCGGGCTTGGAAGGGTGTGCTGTGTATTTGGACGATCTGGTTGTGTTTAGTGACAGCTGGGACTTGCATTTGAAACGTCTGCACGCAGTGTTGAGACGCTTGTTGGAAGCCAATTTAACTGTCAACTTGGCAAAGTGTGACTTTGCTCGGGCTACTGTGACCTATCTGGGTAAGGTGGTTGGCAATGGTGAAGTCCGACCACTAAATGCAAAAGTTCAAGCCATCCAAGAGTACCCTGCGCCTACAACAAAAAAAGAGCTTATGCGTTTTTTGGGGTTGGTGGGCTACTATCGTTCTTTTTGTCGTAATTTTTCATCAGTTGTCGCGCCACTTACCGATCTTTTGAAAGCCAAGGCAAAGTTTTTATGGTCTTAAAATTGTGCGCTAGCTTTTGAGAATGCTAAATCTTTACTGTGTTCATCTTCTGTCCTTGCTGCTCCTTGCTTTGAAAGGTCATTTTCTTTGCTGGTTGATGCGAGTCAGGTTGGAGCTGGAGCTGTCCTCCAACAGGCAGATGAACAAGGAGTGGTTCGCCCCGTCAGTTTTTTTTCTTTAATGCATATCAATTGAATTATTCTGTGGTGGAAAAAGAGGCTTTGGCATTGATTGGGCATTGCAACATTTTGACATCTATGTTGGCTCAAGTCAGCCTGTTGTGGTTTATACCGACCATAATCCATTGACATTTTTTAACTCGCTACATTGCCCAAACCAAAGGCTGATACGTTGGTCTTTGTTTCTTCAAACCTATTGCCTTTTTAGGGGAATTTACAGTTAAGACCCGAGGACCAGATATGTTGAATGAAGACCAGGAGTCAGAACTGCAGTCAATAGAAGACATTTTAGTGAAGTTTAGTTTGCAGTTTCATCAGCAGAAGCCAGCTTCAGGTCTCACAAGGAGTTTGTAGGCCGCCCCACATACAATAACATTGTTACAGCAATTATACTCTAACAGATTGTGCTAACTACATCAATGATGACGTTTAAATGATTCTGATTGGCTAAGAAAGAAAGAAAGAAAGAAAGATAAACAAAACTAGTAATTTTCCACACAAGAGCCGACAGTCTGAAGCATATCTTTGTTGATCACATGGTTGACGGGTTCGTGACGTGGCTTGTCGAGAACAACAAGTTTTATGGTGCCAGCTAATCACCTCACCAATACAGACCATATTAACACTCACACACAGATACACCACTTCTCCAAGGCTGAACTCGGCCTAGGCTCCAACTCTCAACAGAAACAGTTCCCAAAATATTCTGATAACATTCTCTATCTGTTGAGAAGTGCTGACAATATTCATCCTTACTGGATGGAAAAATACAGAAAAGTAAAGAAAGGATATAACTAATAGAAATCCCTAACTTGATTATAAAGCACTCTTTACAACTCATTCAAATAAGAAAAAGGAAAAGAACATATGAAAAATAAGACAAAGAAAAGAACATAGAGGTACCAATAAGAAAAAGAAAATAATATATTTACAAATAAGAAAAAGAAAAGAATACATATATACAAGCGGCAATGGATTTCCGAATCGTCCCTACACCTTGATATTCAGCATATCTGAGGATTTGTAAATGTTGTGGCAGATGCACTGTCACGTGCCCTTTATTTTTGTTTTTTTGCTTAAATTGTACATTGTTGGCTTAATTGTCTTGCTTGTTTGCAGGGATTCTTCTCAAGATCTCTGTCTTAAGGGGGGGAGTGTGCCGACTCGTGTCATCAGTAAGCTACTCTCTCATTACTAAAAGGAAGCAAGGAAAGGAAGCAAGACTGATAGCAGAGGTTAAAAGGAAGCAAGACTGATAGCAGAGGGCGGCCAACAGAAGACGGCTCGTCTGTATGTGAAGTGACCAGAAGACACTTCACATAGAACGGTTTAGAACGGTTCCAATTTAATATTTCAAATTCATTTCATATACAACCCACAAAAGGAAAAAAAAAAGAATAGTAAGATCAAGTTTAAAAAAATAAAAATAAAGGAAGAGAATTAATTAAATACACATAAAAACTCACAATTAAACAAATTAGAATAGCAGTTCCAATGTAAATTTGAGTGACACTCGATCTTCAGTCCACTTCAGTACTGATACGCGAGATCCTTCTTCCGGTAAGACAGGGTTAGAAACTCAGTTCGTCAGAAAGAAATCAAATGTTGTGCACCAATCCTACCAAGTCAAAGTCAAAAGTCAAAGAAGTTTATTTGTCATTACACATGTACAAGTACAGTATAACAAGATGACGTTGGAGCAAGCCCCGAGCCGCTGCCTATGCAGGCGCCACCACACACCTCCAGAATACAATACAAGAATTCAAGAATGCAGTTTAGCAAGCGTTTACATAGCAACAAAACATGACGTAAATGGTACACGTGGTCACATGTTGGGATTTTTTTTATGGATTGGGAGGGGGGAGAAAGATAAGGACAGAAAAAGAGTACAGGCAGACGGTTGGATGGGGGTGGGGGGCGGGTTTCTATGCTGTGAGAGAGTCTGAGATTGTGTTGAGATGTAGCCAAAGCTTCAGATGTGTTTTGAGCTCAGTTTCTATGTTTTTGTCCTTGAAGGGAGATAAGAGTATAGGAGATAGCAGACTGGCTGGAACATGCTGGATTCCCAAACCGAGAGATAGGAACTGTACTGTTGTGCATGTCTTAGTATGTTTAATTTTTTGCCTCCCACTGGACACTTGAGGTACTGCACTTTGTTTACACAGTTTTTAGTTTCGGTTTGACTAACTTAACGCAGTTAAGTAGAACGTGTATGCGGTTCTAATCAGCAGTTGTTTCCTTCGTTTGAACCTTGGAAATATATGTCTGTAAGTGTTGCAATTCATACTATATAGTATTTAAAGTGTTTAGAAATTATTAGATAGAGATTATAGCTATATTTTTGTTATAAGCATTTTCGATTTCTGTTATTGGTAACGTGCTGTGTGTTGGCATACCAACAAGTTAATTTCTGTTTACATGTACAAGATCCAACTGTATTATTAAGAAGACTATATGTACTGGTTTGTGAATGTAAACATACTGTTCATACATATTGTATTTTCTTGTTTGTAGTTTTACAAAAAGAGATAAAGGAGATGGAATAATTGAGAAGAAATATCAGTAAAGTCACTAAAGTCACGAAGACTGCTTTCTGGAGTTCTTTTCTAAAGACGTACGCTATCTGTTAAGCCTTTGCTCAAGCTACGCAATTGGTTAGAACAGAATAGGAACAGTTAGGGACATAGGACAGGAAAATATTATCTTTTTAAATCCATTTGATGATCTTCGGTAGTTTGTCCAGATCATAATCAATCAGTTCTGGTCCTCAGCACTCACTCACTCACTCACGACCGGTCGATGCAGTTCCTTAGAGATTTCGTCTAGCCTCACGGCCAGACCGGTTACTGTCTGTAAAAGTTCACCGACCTGACCACCGATGGATCCCATTTTTCCCTGCGTGTCCAGAGTCCGGACTGCGATGTTACGATTCAGTTCCTCAATCTGTATCACTCTCTGATCTAGTTCCTTCAAACGGTTTCCCACATCACCGACACGGTCCTTAATTTCTACAGACAGCGGCTGGGTGAATTTGCTCGCAGCTGTCTTAACAATCTTACGATGGATCAGGGCAATCCCACAGCCAAAGAATAGGATACCCGCCATCAATAGTCCAATCACATAAAGATCTTCCGCATCTTCCACGGACAGAGCTTCCAGGCACAGGACTTGCCATTTGTTATATGAGTCCATCACGTGCCCCGAAGCAAACGTCCCATCAGGGCATTTGGGCTCTCCCGGAGCGCCTTTCCTTTGTGAAAAAATATTGTCGATTGCGCTGATTGACCAGTTAATCAATTCCATTTTTATCTTCAGGAGTCCAGCAAGCAGCAGGTCAGGTCAGAAAGAGAGACAAAAGACAATAATACCAAAGCGTTAGAGCAGGGCAGGGCAGGGCGGGCGGGAGCAGATAGAAGCACGACTGCACTGGGAGAGAGTCAGAGAGGAAAGCCGTGCCACTCCGTGAATCACTTTCTCCTCAAGACTCAGTCCTTATATGGGCATGGCTCGCCAGTTCCTGCTAAAGGGCTCTTTTTTACCTCAGCAGGAACAGTTCAAAAATCGACGAAATCGTCCGATGGTCAGTGATGAGGATCATCCAACAAGAGAATTCAATTTTTTCAATAAAGTTTCCAGAAAGGCAACACTTTTGGTCTCGTTTGTTTCTCTCTCCGTAGCACTCACAATCACATTGACTCAGTCCCATCACTCACTGTTTTTTTTACCTCGTATCTCTCAAGGATATTTTCTCTTCTGAAACTCTTAGTTATAACTGTTCTAATTATCGCTTTCTCTTCTTTCTTTTTCCAGGATCGCACACAGGAGCAGATTCTCTAGCTGTTTTCTCTCACAAACAAAACTTTATTATTTTTCACCCGTCTCCCTTTGGCTCCGCCCCCCAGGGCAGGGCTAATTTTCCACTCGTCTAATTGGACCAATCTTCCACTCGTTTAAGTTCACCCTTAAATAGGCTAGTACATTTAGACCGTTAAATTACAGTCAAATGCCCAAGGGTTTTTGTGGTTGCCAAGCAACATAATGATATGGCATTCACAGGAATATAAAGGACAATATATCTACAGTTACCAGTGAAAGTGTTGCCCCCCTTGTATCGGAAGTTCCTGATGACCTCTAAATGCAGCTCTCTAGAGGTGAAGGTATTAAGATGTTTGTGTGTGGATCTCCACTGTACTATGAAAATGCTGAAACAACAACAAATTAACACTTTTATACATCTCTCTCTCTCTCTCTCTCTCTCTCTCTATATATATATATATATATATATATATATAGATTAGATTAGATTAGATTAGATTCAACTTTATTGTCATTACACAAGTACAGGTACAAGGCAACGAAATGCAGTTTAGGTCTAACCAGAAGTGCAATAGCAGCAAGTGCAGGATATATACAATGGTTGCATAAGTGCAGGATATTGAGATGTACAGGATTTACAGGTAATATGTACAATGAATATAAATATACAGATGGTTATTACTATAACAGGTGAGTGTGTGCTATAAATATAATTACAGGTGTCTATAAACAGCATTTACAGGCGAATATGTGCTATAAATGTAAATGTATATACAGATGTCTAACTATAAACAGAATTTTACAGGTATATGTATACAATTGTTAGCTTAAGGTAAGCAGTAGATTTAAGGTAGTGCAATGAGCATGGACTGTGCAAATAAGTGAGATGCAAAATGTAAACAGTTGGTACTGTATGAACAGTTGGTAGTGCAAATTAGCATGTTCCAGCTACAGTACAGTAGTGCAAGGTGCAAATGTGAACAGTTGTTATACATATATATATATATATATATATATATAACACATATATATATGTGCATTTCTCCATGCCAATTTCAGTAGCAAACATTATACAACGAACTGTTCTACAAGTTTATCGCACCACCACCTGTGGGAAGCATTGCTATTAATTTGCAATTAAGAACATATAAAAGCATGTGCAAATTGATACAACCCTTAATCTATGGCAATGGCAGCTTTGGCCTTATTAGAGGACACTGCTAACGGCAGAATCCAAAGAGAACAAGTTTTTAGGGACCACAATGATTTTCTGGCCCAGGATGATGACTGGCTTATCAGCTGTTTCAGATTTCCAAGGGCTATCCTTTTGAACTCTGTGCTGAGTTGGGTCAGAATCTAGAGAAAGAGGCAGCAAGACCCACGCAATACCCGTTCCCTTATAGGTGCTGACAAAGCTTGGTTTCCTGGCAAATACCTGTGAGTATTAAGGGGAGTACGTATCAGGCTTTGGTGGATTCAGGATGTAACCAGACCTCAATTCATCAAAGCCTGATTCAACCAGAGGCATTGGATAAGAGCCGCATGGTGCAGGTTCGGTGTGTACACGGGGATGTGGTGAGATATCCTTTGGTAACTGTGATGGTGCAATTTCGGGGACAAAAGCATAGCGTGGAGGTAGCAGTTAACCCGCACCTCCGACATCCGCTGATTCTGGGAACCAATTGGCCAGCGTTCAGTCAATTATTGGGGCATTTATGTACAGATGTCTTTTTGGGGCGGAGAGAGCATGGGGCGAGGTCAGTTGCGCAGGCAGGCGAGGCTGAACCGGGACCCCTGGGGTAAGTAAGCAGATCTAGCTGATTTTAAGGCCTTTTTGAATGCAATAGAGCTGTCTTTCCATGAAATGCGAAAAACCTCAAGCTTAGTTTTTTTCCAGCTTCGCTCCATTTTTCTGGCTGCTCTCTTGAGGGCTCGGGTGTGCTCGTTGTACCACGGTGTTGGACTATTTTCTTTAATCTTCTTTAAGCACAACGGAGCAACAGTGTCTAAAGTGCTGGAAAAGAGAGAGTTAATAGTTTCTCTTGCAACATCAAGTTCTTCTAGGCTATCTGGGATGTTAAGTAGATGAAACTGATCAGGAAGATTATTTATAAAGCTATCTTTTGTGTTAG
The DNA here is from genome assembly GCA_037043235.1 of Rhodeus uyekii. Classification (NCBI taxonomy): domain Eukaryota; kingdom Metazoa; phylum Chordata; class Actinopteri; order Cypriniformes; family Acheilognathidae; genus Rhodeus; species Rhodeus uyekii. Next base: position 104,705 of record JAWRVZ010000659.1, read on the forward strand.
GAGTGATAGTTCTACTATATTTATAACAGGGAGTTAGTTTTTTTGACTTTGGCTAATGGTAATCTACACGCAATGAAGTAATGATCTGAGATGTCATCGCTCTGCTACAGAATTTGAACAGCATCAACATTGATCCCATGCGACAATATTAGATCTAAAGTATGATTACGAGAATGAGTGGGTCCTGAAACATGTTGTGTAACTCCAATAGAGTTTAAAATGTCTCTAAATGCCGATACCAATGCGTCTTTTTCATTATCTACATGGATATTAAAATCACCGAAAATTATGACTTTATCTGCAGACATTACTAAGTCTGAGAGAAAATCAGCAAATTATTTGATAAAGTCTGTATGGTGCCCTGGTGGCCTGTATAGAATAGCCAGCACAAAAGTTAAACAGGAATTATTACTTGCACTAGATAATTTTACATTAAGGACCATCATTACTTCAAAAGAATTATATTTCAAATTAGACCTTTGAGCAGTACTGATCGTGTTACTATAAATTACAGCAACACCTCCTCCTTTACCTTTCAGACGAGGCTCATGTTTATAACAGTAATCTTGAGGGGTGGACTCATTTAAAGTAATGTCATCGTCTGGTTTTAGCCAGGTTTCTGTCAAACACAGCACATCTAGTTTATGATCTGTAATTATATCATTTACAATAAGTGCTTTTGAGGAAAGGGATCGTATATTCAGTAACCCAAGCTTTATCATTTGTTCATTTGTGTTATATCCGTTCTTAGTTGTTTGTAAATCAATTAAATGTTTACCCTTAAACGGTTTTGAGAATTTTTTGTATTTGCTAATTTCGATGAACAGACACAGTCTCTATAGGATGATATCTAGGTGAAAGAGTCTCTATGTGTTGTAATTTATCTGACCTCTGTGACGTGAGACAGCTAGCAGACGGTCGGTTTAGCCAGTTTGTCTGCTTCCTGACCTGGACCCCAGTTAGTCAAGGTTTAGCTCTAAGACTATATGCCAAATTATTAGAGAGAAGAGCGGCACCATCCCAGGTGGGATGAATACCATCTCTTTTCAACAGGTCAGGTCTGCCCCAAAAACTTTTCCAATTGTCTATGAACCCTATGTTATTCTGCGGGCACCACTTAGACATCCAGCTATTGAGTAAGGATAATCTGCTAAGCATCTCATCACTCCTGCGCATAGGAAGAGGGCCAGAGCAAATTACAGTGCCTGACATCGTACTTGCGAGTTCACACACCTCTTTAATATTAGTTTTAGTGATCTCCGACTGGCGAAGTTGGACTCATTAGTGCCAACGTGAATAACAATCTTAGAATATTTACGATTAGCCTTAGCCAGCACTTTTAAATTTGCTTTGACGTCAGGCGCTCTGGCTCCCGGCAAACATGTGACTATGATGGCTGGAGTCTCTATTTTCACATTCCGAGTAATAGAATCGCCAATCACAAGGGCACTTTCAACAGGTTTCTCAGTGGGTGCGTCACTGAGTGGGGAGAACCTGTTTGATGTTCTGATCGGAATGGAACAGAGGTTTTTTGACCCGCGATTATGCCGTCTCACAGTCACCCAGTTGCCCTGCTGCACGGGCTCTACAGCCGGAACCGAACAATGTACAGGGTTTGCTAAGCTAGTCGCATCCAAAGCAGTATATAAAGCCCTTGCATTCTTACTATCCTCGATTAAAGTTTGGATGCGACTAGCTTGGATCTAGTTTGGATCTAATTCTGAGATCTTCTCTGTCAGCCTGACTATGTCCCTACATTTATCACATGTGAAGCCCTGGCTGCTGACAAAGACAGAAATAGTATGCATGAAGCAGGAAGTGCATGTAAGAATTAAAGATGACATGACTCACCGTGTGTGTTGATCCAATTATCCAGTTGTTTGATGTTTGATGAACTCAGGAAAAAAGGCGCCGAGCGAGAAAACGCTGTATGCACGGACAGTAAGATAGCACAATGCTAACGCGTTTAGCGACTAAGATTAAAGCTAACGATTACAGTTTATTAAATAATCTAGTTTTGTATTGTATTTAGCAATAAGAACGAACGTCGAGTTTAAAATCTAAAAAAAAAACAAGTTTATACGATGCAAACAAACGCAATCCACTCGAGCAAACAGGAAACAGCAGCAGTGCAGCAGTCAAAATGGTCTGTCTGAAACAATCAGCCGTACAGGACAATCAGCCGTACAGCAACAATCAGCCGTACAGTTTAGTGATGGAGTTTCACACAATACTCTATTTCTGCACAAAGTATGTGTTAGAAAAAGGTTTATTCATTCAGTTCTTTTGGTGTAAATAAAGTTTGATTGATAAATGATGGTCTGTGAACAGAAATCTGATCCTTTTATCAGACGTTCAGAAGAAACTCTCACACAGCTTTTCCTGTGAAAGAAGGACCAGCTGAACTAATCAAACTTTCCATCAGCAGCTCAGTGTCTTCAACACACTTTCAGCAGAAATGCTTCATCCTTCCATCATCACATCACACACTTCATCCCTCCATCATCACATCAAACGCTTCAGATATGCTGCTTATTTCCAGCACAAATATCCAAATATTCATCAATCAAGACGCTTTTCTGGAGCAACACGACATCAAATATCACGTCTTGATTTCTGTGAAACTGATTCATGATCAAAACTACAAATATCTAAGAAGACAATTAAAAGTGACATCATTCAAAACCCATCAACAGATTCTTGTTTGAACTATAAATGCATTTAATTTTCTTGGTGGATTGAATCAGATTGTTTTCTGATTAAAGTATCAAATGAAGTGAGTTTGTGCTGCAAAAATGAGAAAATATCAGACAAATAAACTCCATTGGCACATATTTATTCTCATTTTAAGCACAAAAACAGAAAATAAATGTAATATTTCCCATCTTGATTTAAGAATCTTAAATCTTAAAGATATTTCTGCAGGAAAACTGAAACACTGAAGAAGACCATTTTTTATGCAGTGTTTAAATAATTGAAGTCTCTTTGAATAAAAGTGTCTGTATGAATAAATATAAATGTAATCATATTTGAAGCACATTATGTGTCTGTAAATATGATTCTTGCATAAGCTCATAATTACTAGTGGTTCCCTATCTAGGGAAGTCGAGCTGCGTCATAGCGCTGTGGGAATGCCCTGCGTAATCAACTCTTGAAGCACAATAGAAAACACCTGTGAGAATGACGTGGCTGATGTCATGAGCCAGGAATACAAAAGGCACGCCGAAACCGGAACCGGCAGCTTTTTGTGTCTTCAACAAGCGCTGAAATACATACTGTGTGATTGCCTCTGGAAGTTTTTGTTGAATTATGGCTGAGTGTTTCAAATGCTGTGTGTTTCTCTGCGCGCGGTTTATTACTTTAATCCGGCCCGCCGAACCTGTATTAAACCTCCTTCATTTTACATTTCCCTGTAATGTCACTCTGTCGCGGCTGCAAGCGGCAGTGGCGCTGAAGCTGTGGTGGAGAGTAGGCGTGCGTCGCAAACCCCTCTACAACCCCCTTTATGCCGTTAATTCTGTGCTAAAAAGGAACGAGCGCAAAACTGATGTTTGCGCGCTCAAAAAAATTACATCCGCAAGCAGAAAAGAGAGCTACACGTAAATACGGTTACCCGCGAGCTCATTTTAATCACTCACGCGCGTGCGAACATTCACCCGCTCTCGACTGCTGTTTTTGATCGCGCGAGCATTTTTATTTTTGTTAGTCGTGGGGCGGGGCTTGCTCTTGTAATAGTAACATCAAACGTCATTGGTTAGTTCCCTTTTTTCCAGAGGTCAGTTGTGATTGGACGCCTGTGATTGTCAATCTAGAGCTGAGGTAAATATACGATTCAGTCGCATTGCATATTATGTTTTTTCTGTCGATTAAATTGTATTAATATTGTTTTGTTATAATTTCACATGTTCCAGTCGAGTGATTTAAGACCAAACTATACTTTATACAGGTTTTCTAGGATTTCTTATAAGTAAATGCACAGGTACGACCTTCACCCCGGCCCCTATGTCAATTTTAAGAAACCAATGTGGCCTGCGAGACAAATAGTTTGCCAACCCCTGGTCTAGAGTATGTTCCTGTTCGGGACGGCCTCATTGGTTGCCATCAGAGTTGTTGACACCCGGGGTCGCCCTTCCAAGGAGGTTCCTAGAGCAGGCATCTCGTTGGGATGTCACTTTATAGCGGTGGCGGCACGGGGGCCCCTTTGTGCCTTGCCTTCCCTTCTGAGTTTTTCTTCTAACCGTGTTGGGTCGTTCGCCTGTCCAAGAATGGCTGCGTGTAGTTTGGGTGCGCTTGGTCTCATATGGGAGCCACCTCCCTAGTGTAGTGAGTTTTTTTTGGGATTCTTCAGCAGCACTCTGTGCGCCTCGACACCAGTTTTTCTTGGGGAGCAGTTTATCAACCACGATCAGTCAGCATTTTGTGACTCATAGTTTAGGGGGGGATCACATCTCCAGGTATCTCCAGGGTCCCTTTGGTATCGTTGTGAGCACGGGTGATCTCGTGCGCTACGATGCTATCCTGTTGCTGGCTATATTTGCCTGTCTGTGAAGGCTCTATGTTTGGTTTGTGGTCTGTTTGGTCTCCTCGGGGGGAGCCACCATTCTGGGGCGTAGTCAAATTTGTGGTTGTTGACACTGCTCACCTGGGAAAGAGAAACAGTCAGCATAGTGTGATGCGTAGTCTAGGTGTGTTGGTTCATCCTTAGGGGGGACCACCCCCGTAGGCGTCTCCAGGGTTTGTTGGTGTCGCTGTCAGCACGGGGTGTTCCTGTGCGCTTTGATTTCCCATGTTGCTGGTCGTACCTGCCCTTTGAGAAAGGTGCTACACATTGATTGGGCTGCGTTTGGTCTCCTCTGGAGCCACCTCCCTGCATGTAGTAAGTAAGCGCCAGCCGCGGATTTGGTAGCGTGGTACTTTGTGGGCCCCTCTTTTAGTCGAGTGAATCAAGCCAGACCAATTTGTAGAGTACCTCAGCCGTGTGTGACTGGCGCAATGTTGAGGGTAGGATTGGCCCTCTCTGGGGGCCACCTTCCCTTAGGCTTTGGGACTTGGCGGCACGGAAAAGCATGGATGTCCCCGTGCATAAGTTTCCACCTCTCATTGGCTCTTAGCCCTGTCAGGCTTTCCTTTGTGATCATTGGCTTGGATCTCGTCTACGCCTTGATACCTTCTGGTTCTTGGCGGACTATTACTAGGCTGTAGTGACTGCTCCACGGCTTTGGCTGACATCGCGCTGTTTAGGCGTGTCTTGAGGGTTTAGTTTCTTCTGGGCACGGGTCGTCCCGTGCACCTCGCTACCTCCCAGTCTCAGTTTACCCATGCTGGTTGTGGCTTCCGCAGCCGTGGAGTTCCTGCTCTCAACTGAGGTTGTTGAGCCCTGTCTCTTTTTCTGAGAAGGTCTGCTGCGGTACTTGGTTTCAGCTGGCCCTCGTTAGGGTCTTCCTTGGGGTTTCTCTTCTTGTTTTCTATTGTGCTTCAAGAGTTGATTATGCAGGGTGTTCCCATAGCTCTCTCCCTCAACGTCTCATTCCCTCTCAGGGAATTATGGTTACATACGTAACCTGAGACGTGTTCAGTGATTTCTCTGTTGTTTCTCTGATGAACAATTAATTTTTTACTCTTTTTCTCCAGAAGTGGACGAAAAGATAAATCCATCCCTTCAGGAGCTTTATTGCCTATATTTGTTTTAACACTAGAGATTATAGTTTATGATGTTGTTGCTTGATTATCTGAATATTTTTTGCTTGCACAGATAGAGGGATGATGAATACAGATAGAGAGAAGACAGATACAGATAGAGAAATGTTATTTACTGTACATAGTGTATTTATTTATATACACTCCTCCTCACTATTTATTTCTCCGAATGTTGAAGCTAGATCTATCTCGGTCAAAAAGCGATGCTTAAATGAGAATACTAGTGCTCTGTTTATGAAGGCTATATCTTTAACACCAAGCATATCTGCAGACTCTGTTGATTTTCTTCTTGATTCTTTTAACTCAAAAGTTCAGAATGTTATTGATAACATTGCTCCTGTGAAAGTCAGGAAGAAGAGTGGCAGACAAAAAGCACCGTGGAGAAACTCAACAGCAGTGCAAAATATGAAAAGACAATGCAGAAAAGCTGAGCGCATGTGGCGAAAGACAAATCTTGAAATCCACTATAAAATCTATAAAGATAACCTTCATGCTTTCAATGTGGAAACTAGGCAAAGCTAGACAGACCTTCTTCTCAAATATTATAAACAGAAACTTAAACAACACCCGCACTCTTTTTGCTACTGTAGAGAGACTAACAAATCCCCCAAGTCAGATTCCCAGTGAAATGCTCTCAGACAGCAAATGCTGTGAGTTTGCTTCCTTCTTCTCTGAGAAAATAAATAATATCAGAAAGGCGATCAGCACATCCTTGAGCTGCACTGGGGTAAAACAGATCAGACCACAACCTCAGAAAGTAACTATTATATCTGTTTTCGAAGCAATTGATGGTAAAATTTTGGAAGAAACAGTACAGCACCTTAAAACATCAACCTGCGCCCTTGACATACTTCCCACATCTTTTTTCAAAAGCGTGATTAACTGTTTAGAAGCAGATCTCCTAGAAGTGGTAAATGCCTCACTTCTTTCTGGGACTTTTCCAAAATCCCTAAAAACTGCAGTTGTTAAGCCCCTTCTGAAAAAGAGCAATCTGGATAACATCATATTGAGCAATTACAGACCAATCTCAAATCTTCCTTTCATAGGCAAGATCATTGAAAAAGTTGTTTTCAATCAGCTGAACAAGTTCTTAAGCTTGAATAAACACTTTGACAACTTTCAATCTGGTTTCCGACCACATCACAGCACAGAGACAGCACTCATAAAGATAATAAATGATATTCGTCTTAACACAGATTCAGGTAAATTATCAG
>JAWRVZ010000660.1:0-111339 GCA_037043235.1 Rhodeus uyekii
AACCGATACTACAACCATAGAATCTACCCTTGAATCCACAACATCGAAACCTACAGTCGAATCAACATCCTCGGAAACTACATTTGAAACAACAGCAACTGCTTTCTCTACAGCCGAGTCCACAACAAGCAAAACTCCTACTGGGGCAGCTACAAGATCTACAACCGATACTACAACCATAGAATCTACCCTTGAATCCACAACATCGAAACCTACAGTCAAATCAACATCCTCGGAAACTACATTTGAAACAACAGCAACTGCTTTCTCTACAGCCGAGTCCACAACAAGACAAACTCCTACTGGGGCAGCCACAAGATCTACAACATTAGAATCCACAACTGATACTACAACCACAGAATCTACACTTGAATCCACAACGTCGAAACCTACAGTCGAATCAACATCCTCGGAAACTACATTTGAAACAACAGCAACTGCTTTCTCTACAGCCGAGTCCACAACAAGACAAACTCCTACTGGGGCAGCTACAAGATCTACAACATTAGAAACCACAACTGATACTACAACCAAAGAATCTACACTAGAATCCACAACATCGAAACCTACAGTCGAATCAACATCCTCGGAAACTACATTTGAAACAACAGCAACTGCTTTCTCTACAGCCGAGTCCACAACAAGACAAACTCCTACTGGGGCAGCTACAAGATCTACAACCGATACTACAACCATAGAATCTACCCTTGAATCCACAACATCGAAACCTACAGTCGAATCAACATCCTCGGAAACTACATTTGAAACAACAGCAACTGCTTTCTCTACAGCCGAGTCTACAACAAGACAAACTCCTACTGGGGCAGCTACAAGATTTACAACTGATACTACAACCACAGAATCTACCCTTGAATCCACAACATCGAAACCTACAATCGAATCAACATCCTCGGAAACTACATTTGAAACAACAGCAACTGCTTTCTCTACAGCCGAGTCCTCAACAAGACAAACTCCTACTGGGGCAGCTACAAGATCTACAACATTAGAATCCACAACTGATACTACAACCAAAGAATCTACACTAGAATCCACAACATCGAAACCTACAGTCGAATCAACATCCTCGGAAACTACATTTGAAACAACAGCAACTGCTTTCTCTACAGCCGAGTCCACAACAAGAAAAACTCCTACTGGGGCAGCTACAAGATCTACAACCGATACTACAACCATAGAATCTACCCTTGAATCCACAACATCGAAACCTACAGTCAAATCAACATCCTCGGAAACTACATTTGAAACAACAGCAACTGCTTTCTCTACAGCCGAGTCCACAACAAGACAAACTCCTACTGGGGCAGCTACAAGATCTACAACATTAGAAACCACAACTGATACTACAACCAAAGAATCTACACTAGAATCCACAACATCGAAACCTACAGTCGAATCAACATCCTCGGAAACTACATTTGAAACAACAGCAACTGCTTTCTCTACAGCCGAGTCCACAACAAGACAAACTCCTACTGGGGCAGCTACAAGATTTACAACTGATATTACAACCACAGAATCTACCCTTGAATCCACAACATCGAAACCTACAATCGAATCAACATCCTCGGAAACTACATTTGAAACAACAGCAACTGCTTTCTCTACAGCAAAGTCCACAACAAGACAAACTCCTACTGGGGCAGCTACAAGATCTACAACATTAGAATCCACAACTGATACTACAACCAAAGAATCTACACTAGAATCCACAACATCGAAACCTACAGTCGAATCAACATCCTCGGAAACTACATTTGAAACAACAGCAACTGCTTTCTCTACAGCCGAGTCCACAACAAGACAAACTCCTACTGGGGCAGCTACAAGATCTACAACATTAGAAACCACAACTGATACTACAACCAAAGAATCTACACTAGAATCCACAACATCGAAACCTACAGTCGAATCAACATCCTCGGAAACTACATTTGAAACAACAGCAACTGCTTTCTCTACACCCGAGTCCACAACAAGACAAACTCCTACTGGGGCAGCTACAAGATCTACAACCGATACTACAACCATAGAATCTACCCTTGAATCCACAACATCGAAACCTACAGTCGAATCAACATCCTCGGAAACTACATTTGAAACAACAGCAACTGCTTTCTCTACAGCCGAGTCCACAACAAGACAAACTCCTACTGGGGCAGCCACAAGATCTACAACATTAGAATCCACAACTGATACTACAACCACAGAATCTACACTTGAATCCACAACATCGAAACCTACAGTCGAATCAACATCCTCGGAAACTACATTTGAAACAACAGCAACTGCTTTCTCTACAGCCGAGTCCACAACAAGACAAACTCCTACTGGGGCAGCTACAAGATCTACAACATTAGAAACCACAACTGATACTACAACCAAAGAATCTACACTAGAATCCACAACATCGAAACCTACAGTCGAATCAACATCCTCGGAAACTACATTTGAAACAACAGCAAACTGCTTTCTCTACAGCCGAGTCCACAACAAGACAAACTCCGTACTGGGGCAGCTACAAGATCTACAACCGATACTACAACCATAGAATCTACCCTTGAATCCACAACATCGAAACCTACAGTCGAATCAACATCCTCGGGAAACTACATTTGAAACAACAGCAACTGCTTTCTCTACAGCCGAGTCTACAACAAGACAAACTCCTACTGGGGCAGCTACAAGATTTACAACTGATACTACAACCACAGAATCTACCCTTGAATCCACAACATCGAAACCTACAATCGAATCAACATCCTCGGAAACTACATTTGAAACAACAGCAACTGCTTTCTCTACAGCCGAGTCCTCAACAAGACAAACTCCTACTGGGGCAGCTACAAGATCTACAACATTAGAATCCACAACTGATACTACAACCAAAGAATCTACACTAGAATCCACAACATCGAAACCTACAGTCGAATCAACATCCTCGGAAACTACATTGAAACAAACAGCAACTGCTTTCTCTACAGCCGAGTCCACAACAAGAAAAACTCCTACTGGGGCAGCTACAAGGTCTACAACCGATACTACAACCATAGAATCTACCCTTGAATCCACAACATCGAAACCTACAGTCAAATCAACATCCTCGGAAACTACATTTGAAACAACAGCAACTGCTTTCTCTACAGCCGAGTCCTCAACAAGACAAACTCCTACTGGGGCAGCTACAAGATCTACAACATTAGAACCACAACTGATACTACAACCAAAGAATCTACACTAGAATCCACAACATCGAAACCTACAGTCGAATCAACATCCTCGGAAACTACATTTGAAACAACAGCAACTGCTTTCTCTACAGCCGAGTCCACAACAAGACAAACTCCTACTGGGGCAGCTACAAGATTTACAACTGATATTACAACACAGAATCTACCCTTGAATCCACAACATCGAAACCTACAATCGAATCAACATCCTCGGAAACTACATTTGAAACAACAGCAACTGCTTTCTCTACAGCAAAGTCCACAACAAGACAAACTCCTACTGGGCAAGCTACAAGATCTACAACATTAGAATCCACAACTGATACTACAACCAAAGAATCTACACTAGAATCCACAATCATCGAAACCTACAGTCGAATCAACATCCATCGAAACTACATTTGAAACTACAGCAACTGCTTTCTCTACATGCCAGAGTCCACAACAAGAATACTCCTAATGGGCAGCTACAAGATCTACATCATTAGACAACTGAATCTTACTACATAACCTAGAATCTCACTAATCCACAACATTCGAAACCTACAGTCGAATCAACATCCTCGGAACTACATTTGAAACAACAGCAACTGCTTCTCTACAGCGAGTCAAACAAACAAACTTCCTACTGGGAGCTAAGTGCTTCATACCGATATCTACAACCAGTAGATTCTACCCTGAATCCACAACTAGATCTACTATTCGAATCATCTGAAACTGAATTATTAATCAACAGCAACTGCTTATCTACAGCCAGTCCACAACATACATACTCCTACGGGGACAGCCACAAGATCTACAACTTTAGAACCACAACTGATACTATACCACAGAATCTACAAGTTAGTCTAACTTAGTATTACATCAGTCATGAATCATCTAACTAAATTTGATAAACAGGTAACTGATTATCTAGTTAACAGTCCACAACAAGACAATCTCCTACTGGGCAGCTACAAGATCTACAACATTAGAAACACAACTGATAATAAACAATCAAGTTCTACACTATCACAACATCGTACCTACAGTCAATCAACATCCCGATAAACATTGATAATAATAGCTTCAGACTATTATATAGTATTCTAATGAGCTAGTATGATCTTACTACATACTAATACCATAATTACTGTTATTAATGAATATAGTATTCAGATGATATTATATAGATCGATTATAAGTTAATATAGCTAATTGATACAAAGAATAGTATTGATATTATAGAAGTATGGGGCAGAGTATTTGATTGCTGTTGTTTCAAATGTAGTTTCCGAGGATGTTGATTCGACTGTAGGTTTCGATGTTGTGGATTCTAGTGTAGATTCTTTGGTTGTAGTATCAGTTGTGGATTCTAATGTTGTAGATCTTGTAGCTGCCCCAGTAGGAGTTTGTCTTGTTGTGGACTCGGCTGTAGAGAAAGCAGTTGCTGTTGTTTCAAATGTAGTTTCCGAGGATGTTGATTCGACTGTAGGTTTCGATGTTGTGGATTCTAGTTTAGATTCTTTGGTTGTAGTATCAGTTGTGGATTCTAATGTTGTAGATCTTGTAGCTGCCCCAGTAGGAGTTTGTCTTGTTGTGGACTTTGCTGTAGAGAAAGCAGTTGCTGTTGTTTCAAATGTAGTTTCCGAGGATGTTGATTCGATTGTAGGTTTCGATGTTGTGGATTCAAGGGTAGATTCTGTGGTTGTAATATCAGTTGTAAATCTTGTAGCTGCCCCAGTAGGAGTTTGTCTTGTTGTGGACTCGGCTGTAGAGAAAGCAGTTGCTGTTGTTTCAAATGTAGTTTCCGAGGATGTTGATTCGACTGTAGGTTTCGATGTTGTGGATTCAAGGGTAGATTCTATGGTTGTAGTATCGGTTGTAGATCTTGTAGCTGCCCCAGTAGGAGTTTGTCTTGTTGTGGACTCGGCTGTAGAGAAAGCAGTTGCTGTTGTTTCAAATGTAGTTTCCGAGGATGTTGATTCGACTGTAGGTTTCGATGTTGTGGATTCTAGTGTAGATTCTTTGGTTGTAGTATCAGTTGTGGTTTCTAATGTTGTAGATCTTGTAGCTGCCCCAGTAGGAGTTTGTCTTGTTGTGGACTCGGCTGTAGAGAAAGCAGTTGCTGTTGTTTCAAATGTAGTTTCCGAGGATGTTGATTCGACTGTAGGTTTCGATGTTGTGGATTCTAGTGTAGATTCTTTGGTTGTAGTATCAGTTGTGGATTCTAATGTTGTAGATCTTGTAGCTGCCCCAGTAGGAGTTTGTCTTGTTGTGGACTTTGCTGTAGAGAAAGCAGTTGCTGTTGTTTCAAATGTAGTTTCCGAGGATGTTGATTCGATTGTAGGTTTCGATGTTGTGGATTCAAGGGTAGATTCTGTGGTTGTAATATCAGTTGTAAATCTTGTAGCTGCCCCAGTAGGAGTTTGTCTTGTTGTGGACTCGGCTGTAGAGAAAGCAGTTGCTGTTGTTTCAAATGTAGTTTCCGAGGATGTTGATTCGACTGTAGGTTTCGATGTTGTGGATTCTAGTGTAGATTCTTTGGTTGTAGTATCAGTTGTGGTTTCTAATGTTGTAGATCTTGTAGCTGCCCCAGTAGGAGTTTGTCTTGTTGTGGACTCGGCTGTAGAGAAAGCAGTTGCTGTTGTTTCAAATGTAGTTTCCGAGGATGTTGATTTGACTGTAGGTTTCGATGTTGTGGATTCAAGGGTAGATTCTATGGTTGTAGTATCGGTTGTAGATCTTGTAGCTGCCCCAGTAGGAGTTTTTCTTGTTGTGGACTCGGCTGTAGAGAAAGCAGTTGCTGTTGTTTCAAATGTAGTTTCCGAGGATGTTGATTCGACTGTAGGTTTCGATGTTGTGGATTCTAGTGTAGATTCTTTGGTTGTAGTATCAGTTGTGGATTCTAATGTTGTAGATCTTGTAGCTGCCCCAGTAGGAGTTTGTCTTGTTGAGGACTCGGCTGTAGAGAAAGCAGTTGCTGTTGTTTCAAATGTAGTTTCCGAGGATGTTGATTCGATTGTAGGTTTCGATGTTGTGGATTCAAGGGTAGATTCTGTGGTTGTAGTATCAGTTGTAAATCTTGTAGCTGCCCCAGTAGGAGTTTGTCTTGTTGTAGACTCGGCTGTAGAGAAAGCAGTTGCTGTTGTTTCAAATGTAGTTTCCGAGGATGTTGATTCGACTGTAGGTTTCGATGTTGTGGATTCAAGGGTAGATTCTATGGTTGTAGTATCGGTTGTAGATCTTGTAGCTGCCCCAGTAGGAGTTTGTCTTGTTGTGGACTCGGCTGTAGAGAAAGCAGTTGCTGTTGTTTCAAATGTAGTTTCCGAGGATGTTGATTCGACTGTAGGTTTCGATGTTGTGGATTCTAGTGTAGATTCTTTGGTTGTAGTATCAGTTGTGGTTTCTAATGTTGTAGATCTTGTAGCTGCCCCAGTAGGAGTTTGTCTTGTTGTGGACTCGGCTGTAGAGAAAGCAGTTGCTGTTGTTTCAAATGTAGTTTCCGAGGATGTTGATTCGACTGTAGGTTTCGATGTTGTGGATTCAAGTGTAGATTCTGTGGTTGTAGTATCAGTTGTGGATTCTAATGTTGTAGATCTTGTGGCTGCCCCAGTAGGAGTTTGTCTTGTTGTGGACTCGGCTGTAGAGAAAGCAGTTGCTGTTGTTTCAAATGTAGTTTCCGAGGATGTTGATTCGACTGTAGGTTTCGATGTTGTGGATTCAAGGGTAGATTCTATGGTTGTAGTATCGGTTGTAGATCTTGTAGCTGCCCCAGTAGGAGTTTGTCTTGTTGTGGACTCGGCTGTAGAGAAAGCAGTTGCTGTTGTTTCAAATGTAGTTTCCGAGGATGTTGATTCGACTGTAGGTTTCGATGTTGTGGATTCTAGTGTAGATTCTTTGGTTGTAGTATCAGTTGTGGTTTCTAATGTTGTAGATCTTGTAGCTGCCCCAGTAGGAGTTTGTCTTGTTGTGGACTCGGCTGTAGAGAAAGCAGTTGCTGTTGTTTCAAATGTAGTTTCCGAGGATGTTGATTCGACTGTAGGTTTCGATGTTGTGGATTCTAGTGTAGATTCTTTGGTTGTAGTATCAGTTGTGGATTCTAATGTTGTAGATCTTGTAGCTGCCCCAGTAGGAGTTTGTCTTGTTGTGGACTTTGCTGTAGAGAAAGCAGTTGCTGTTGTTTCAAATGTAGTTTCCGAGGATGTTGATTCGATTGTAGGTTTCGATGTTGTGGATTCAAGGGTAGATTCTGTGGTTGTAATATCAGTTGTAAATCTTGTAGCTGCCCCAGTAGGAGTTTGTCTTGTTGTGGACTCGGCTGTAGAGAAAGCAGTTGCTGTTGTTTCAAATGTAGTTTCCGAGGATGTTGATTCGACTGTAGGTTTCGATGTTGTGGATTCTAGTGTAGATTCTTTGGTTGTAGTATCAGTTGTGGTTTCTAATGTTGTAGATCTTGTAGCTGCCCCAGTAGGAGTTTGTCTTGTTGTGGACTCGGCTGTAGAGAAAGCAGTTGCTGTTGTTTCAAATGTAGTTTCCGAGGATGTTGATTTGACTGTAGGTTTCGATGTTGTGGATTCAAGGGTAGATTCTATGGTTGTAGTATCGGTTGTAGACCTTGTAGCTGCCCCAGTAGGAGTTTTTCTTGTTGTGGACTCGGCTGTAGAGAAAGCAGTTGCTGTTGTTTCAAATGTAGTTTCCGAGGATGTTGATTCGACTGTAGGTTTCGATGTTGTGGATTCTAGTGTAGATTCTTTGGTTGTAGTATCAGTTGTGGATTCTAATGTTGTAGATCTTGTAGCTGCCCCAGTAGGAGTTTGTCTTGTTGAGGACTCGGCTGTAGAGAAAGCAGTTGCTGTTGTTTCAAATGTAGTTTCCGAGGATGTTGATTCGATTGTAGGTTTCGATGTTGTGGATTCAAGGGTAGATTCTGTGGTTGTAGTATCAGTTGTAAATCTTGTAGCTGCCCCAGTAGGAGTTTGTCTTGTTGTAGACTCGGCTGTAGAGAAAGCAGTTGCTGTTGTTTCAAATGTAGTTTCCGAGGATGTTGATTCGACTGTAGGTTTCGATGTTGTGGATTCAAGGGTAGATTCTATGGTTGTAGTATCGGTTGTAGATCTTGTAGCTGCCCCAGTAGGAGTTTGTCTTGTTGTGGACTCGGCTGTAGAGAAAGCAGTTGCTGTTGTTTCAAATGTAGTTTCCGAGGATGTTGATTCGACTGTAGGTTTCGATGTTGTGGATTCTAGTGTAGATTCTTTGGTTGTAGTATCAGTTGTGGTTTCTAATGTTGTAGATCTTGTAGCTGCCCCAGTAGGAGTTTGTCTTGTTGTGGACTCGGCTGTAGAGAAAGCAGTTGCTGTTGTTTCAAATGTAGTTTCCGAGGATGTTGATTCGACTGTAGGTTTCGATGTTGTGGATTCAAGTGTAGATTCTGTGGTTGTAGTATCAGTTGTGGATTCTAATGTTGTAGATCTTGTGGCTGCCCCAGTAGGAGTTTGTCTTGTTGTGGACTCGGCTGTAGAGAAAGCAGTTGCTGTTGTTTCAAATGTAGTTTCCGAGGATGTTGATTCGACTGTAGGTTTCGATGTTGTGGATTCAAGGGTAGATTCTATGGTTGTAGTATCGGTTGTAGATCTTGTAGCTGCCCCAGTAGGAGTTTGTCTTGTTGTGGACTCGGGTGTAGAGAAAGCAGTTGCTGTTGTTTCAAATGTAGTTTCCGAGGATGTTGATTCGACTGTAGGTTTCGATGTTGTGGATTCTAGTGTAGATTCTTTGGTTGTAGTATCAGTTGTGGTTTCTAATGTTGTAGATCTTGTAGCTGCCCCAGTAGGAGTTTGTCTTGTTGTGGACTCGGCTGTAGAGAAAGCAGTTGCTGTTGTTTCAAATGTAGTTTCCGAGGATGTTGATTCGACTGTAGGTTTCGATGTTGTGGATTCTAGTGTAGATTCTTTGGTTGTAGTATCAGTTGTGGATTCTAATGTTGTAGATCTTGTAGCTGCCCCAGTAGGAGTTTGTCTTGTTGTGGACTTTGCTGTAGAGAAAGCAGTTGCTGTTGTTTCAAATGTAGTTTCCGAGGATGTTGATTCGATTGTAGGTTTCGATGTTGTGGATTCAAGGGTAGATTCTGTGGTTGTAATATCAGTTGTAAATCTTGTAGCTGCCCCAGTAGGAGTTTGTCTTGTTGTGGACTCGGCTGTAGAGAAAGCAGTTGCTGTTGTTTCAAATGTAGTTTCCGAGGATGTTGATTCGACTGTAGGTTTCGATGTTGTGGATTCTAGTGTAGATTCTTTGGTTGTAGTATCAGTTGTGGTTTCTAATGTTGTAGATCTTGTAGCTGCCCCAGTAGGAGTTTGTCTTGTTGTGGACTCGGCTGTAGAGAAAGCAGTTGCTGTTGTTTCAAATGTAGTTTCCGAGGATGTTGATTTGACTGTAGGTTTCGATGTTGTGGATTCAAGGGTAGATTCTATGGTTGTAGTATCGGTTGTAGATCTTGTAGCTGCCCCAGTAGGAGTTTTTCTTGTTGTGGACTCGGCTGTAGAGAAAGCAGTTGCTGTTGTTTCAAATGTAGTTTCCGAGGATGTTGATTCGACTGTAGGTTTCGATGTTGTGGATTCTAGTGTAGATTCTTTGGTTGTAGTATCAGTTGTGGATTCTAATGTTGTAGATCTTGTAGCTGCCCCAGTAGGAGTTTGTCTTGTTGAGGACTCGGCTGTAGAGAAAGCAGTTGCTGTTGTTTCAAATGTAGTTTCCGAGGATGTTGATTCGATTGTAGGTTTCGATGTTGTGGATTCAAGGGTAGATTCTGTGGTTGTAGTATCAGTTGTAAATCTTGTAGCTGCCCCAGTAGGAGTTTGTCTTGTTGTAGACTCGGCTGTAGAGAAAGCAGTTGCTGTTGTTTCAAATGTAGTTTCCGAGGATGTTGATTCGACTGTAGGTTTCGATGTTGTGGATTCAAGGGTAGATTCTATGGTTGTAGTATCGGTTGTAGATCTTGTAGCTGCCCCAGTAGGAGTTTGTCTTGTTGTGGACTCGGCTGTAGAGAAAGCAGTTGCTGTTGTTTCAAATGTAGTTTCCGAGGATGTTGATTCGACTGTAGGTTTCGATGTTGTGGATTCTAGTGTAGATTCTTTGGTTGTAGTATCAGTTGTGGTTTCTAATGTTGTAGATCTTGTAGCTGCCCCAGTAGGAGTTTGTCTTGTTGTGGACTCGGCTGTAGAGAAAGCAGTTGCTGTTGTTTCAAATGTAGTTTCCGAGGATGTTGATTCGACTGTAGGTTTCGACGTTGTGGATTCAAGTGTAGATTCTGTGGTTGTAGTATCAGTTGTGGATTCTAATGTTGTAGATCTTGTGGCTGCCCCAGTAGGAGTTTGTCTTGTTGTGGACTCGGCTGTAGAGAAAGCAGTTGCTGTTGTTTCAAATGTAGTTTCCGAGGATGTTGATTTGACTGTAGGTTTCGATGTTGTGGATTCAAGGGTAGATTCTATGGTTGTAGTATCGGTTGTAGATCTTGTAGCTGCCCCAGTAGGAGTTTTGCTTGTTGTGGACTCGGCTGTAGAGAAAGCAGTTGCTGTTGTTTCAAATGTAGTTTCCGAGGATGTTGATTCGACTGTAGGTTTCGATGTTGTGGATTCAAGGGTAGATTCTATGGTTGTAGTATCGGTTGTAGATCTTGTAGCTGCCCCAGTAGGAGTTTGTCTTGTTGTGGACTCGGCTGTAGAGAAAGCAGTTGCTGTTGTTTCAAATGTAGTTTCCGAGGATGTTGATTCGACTGTAGGTTTCGATGTTGTGGATTCTAGTGTAGATTCTTTGGTTGTAGTATCAGTTGTGGTTTCTAATGTTGTAGATCTTGTAGCTGCCCCAGTAGGAGTTTGTCTTGTTGTGGACTCGGCTGTAGAGAAAGCAGTTGCTGTTGTTTCAAATGTAGTTTCCGAGGATGTTGATTCGACTGTAGGTTTCGATGTTGTGGATTCAAGTGTAGATTCTGTGGTTGTAGTATCAGTTGTGGATTCTAATGTTGTAGATCTTGTGGCTGCCCCAGTAGGAGTTTGTCTTGTTGTGGACTCGGCTGTAGAGAAAGCAGTTGCTGTTGTTTCAAATGTAGTTTCCGAGGATGTTGATTCGACTGTAGGTTTCGATGTTGTGGATTCAAGGGTAGATTCTATGGTTGTAGTATCGGTTGTAGATCTTGTAGCTGCCCCAGTAGGAGTTTGTCTTGTTGTGGACTCGGCTGTAGAGAAAGCAGTTGCTGTTGTTTCAAATGTAGTTTCCGAGGATGTTGATTCGACTGTAGGTTTCGATGTTGTGGATTCTAGTGTAGATTCTTTGGTTGTAGTATCAGTTGTGGTTTCTAATGTTGTAGATCTTGTAGCTGCCCCAGTAGGAGTTTGTCTTGTTGTGGACTCGGCTGTAGAGAAAGCAGTTGCTGTTGTTTCAAATGTAGTTTCCGAGGATGTTGATTCGACTGTAGGTTTCGATGTTGTGGATTCTAGTGTAGATTCTTTGGTTGTAGTATCAGTTGTGGATTCTAATGTTGTAGATCTTGTAGCTGCCCCAGTAGGAGTTTGTCTTGTTGTGGACTTTGCTGTAGAGAAAGCAGTTGCTGTTGTTTCAAATGTAGTTTCCGAGGATGTTGATTCGATTGTAGGTTTCGATGTTGTGGATTCAAGGGTAGATTCTGTGGTTGTAATATCAGTTGTAAATCTTGTAGCTGCCCCAGTAGGAGTTTGTCTTGTTGTGGACTCGGCTGTAGAGAAAGCAGTTGCTGTTGTTTCAAATGTAGTTTCCGAGGATGTTGATTCGACTGTAGGTTTCGATGTTGTGGATTCTAGTGTAGATTCTTTGGTTGTAGTATCAGTTGTGGTTTCTAATGTTGTAGATCTTGTAGCTGCCCCAGTAGGAGTTTGTCTTGTTGTGGACTCGGCTGTAGAGAAAGCAGTTGCTGTTGTTTCAAATGTAGTTTCCGAGGATGTTGATTTGACTGTAGGTTTCGATGTTGTGGATTCAAGGGTAGATTCTATGGTTGTAGTATCGGTTGTAGATCTTGTAGCTGCCCCAGTAGGAGTTTTTCTTGTTGTGGACTCGGCTGTAGAGAAAGCAGTTGCTGTTGTTTCAAATGTAGTTTCCGAGGATGTTGATTCGACTGTAGGTTTCGATGTTGTGGATTCTAGTGTAGATTCTTTGGTTGTAGTATCAGTTGTGGATTCTAATGTTGTAGATCTTGTAGCTGCCCCAGTAGGAGTTTGTCTTGTTGAGGACTCGGCTGTAGAGAAAGCAGTTGCTGTTGTTTCAAATGTAGTTTCCGAGGATGTTGATTCGATTGTAGGTTTCGATGTTGTGGATTCAAGGGTAGATTCTGTGGTTGTAGTATCAGTTGTAAATCTTGTAGCTGCCCCAGTAGGAGTTTGTCTTGTTGTAGACTCGGCTGTAGAGAAAGCAGTTGCTGTTGTTTCAAATGTAGTTTCCGAGGATGTTGATTCGACTGTAGGTTTCGATGTTGTGGATTCAAGGGTAGATTCTATGGTTGTAGTATCGGTTGTAGATCTTGTAGCTGCCCCAGTAGGAGTTTGTCTTGTTGTGGACTCGGCTGTAGAGAAAGCAGTTGCTGTTGTTTCAAATGTAGTTTCCGAGGATGTTGATTCGACTGTAGGTTTCGATGTTGTGGATTCTAGTGTAGATTCTTTGGTTGTAGTATCAGTTGTGGTTTCTAATGTTGTAGATCTTGTAGCTGCCCCAGTAGGAGTTTGTCTTGTTGTGGACTCGGCTGTAGAGAAAGCAGTTGCTGTTGTTTCAAATGTAGTTTCCGAGGATGTTGATTCGACTGTAGGTTTCGATGTTGTGGATTCAAGTGTAGATTCTGTGGTTGTAGTATCAGTTGTGGATTCTAATGTTGTAGATCTTGTGGCTGCCCCAGTAGGAGTTTGTCTTGTTGTGGACTCGGCTGTAGAGAAAGCAGTTGCTGTTGTTTCAAATGTAGTTTCCGAGGATGTTGATTCGACTGTAGGTTTCGATGTTGTGGATTCAAGGGTAGATTCTATGGTTGTAGTATCGGTTGTAGATCTTGTAGCTGCCCCAGTAGGAGTTTGTCTTGTTGTGGACTCGGGTGTAGAGAAAGCAGTTGCTGTTGTTTCAAATGTAGTTTCCGAGGATGTTGATTCGACTGTAGGTTTCGATGTTGTGGATTCTAGTGTAGATTCTTTGGTTGTAGTATCAGTTGTGGTTTCTAATGTTGTAGATCTTGTAGCTGCCCCAGTAGGAGTTTGTCTTGTTGTGGACTCGGCTGTAGAGAAAGCAGTTGCTGTTGTTTCAAATGTAGTTTCCGAGGATGTTGATTCGACTGTAGGTTTCGATGTTGTGGATTCTAGTGTAGATTCTTTGGTTGTAGTATCAGTTGTGGATTCTAATGTTGTAGATCTTGTAGCTGCCCCAGTAGGAGTTTGTCTTGTTGTGGACTTTGCTGTAGAGAAAGCAGTTGCTGTTGTTTCAAATGTAGTTTCCGAGGATGTTGATTCGATTGTAGGTTTCGATGTTGTGGATTCAAGGGTAGATTCTGTGGTTGTAATATCAGTTGTAAATCTTGTAGCTGCCCCAGTAGGAGTTTGTCTTGTTGTGGACTCGGCTGTAGAGAAAGCAGTTGCTGTTGTTTCAAATGTAGTTTCCGAGGATGTTGATTCGACTGTAGGTTTCGATGTTGTGGATTCTAGTGTAGATTCTTTGGTTGTAGTATCAGTTGTGGTTTCTAATGTTGTAGATCTTGTAGCTGCCCCAGTAGGAGTTTGTCTTGTTGTGGACTCGGCTGTAGAGAAAGCAGTTGCTGTTGTTTCAAATGTAGTTTCCGAGGATGTTGATTTGACTGTAGGTTTCGATGTTGTGGATTCAAGGGTAGATTCTATGGTTGTAGTATCGGTTGTAGATCTTGTAGCTGCCCCAGTAGGAGTTTTTCTTGTTGTGGACTCGGCTGTAGAGAAAGCAGTTGCTGTTGTTTCAAATGTAGTTTCCGAGGATGTTGATTCGACTGTAGGTTTCGATGTTGTGGATTCTAGTGTAGATTCTTTGGTTGTAGTATCAGTTGTGGATTCTAATGTTGTAGATCTTGTAGCTGCCCCAGTAGGAGTTTGTCTTGTTGTGGACTCGGCTGTAGAGAAAGCAGTTGCTGTTGTTTCAAATGTAGTTTCCGAGGATGTTGATTCGATTGTAGGTTTCGATGTTGTGGATTCAAGGGTAGATTCTGTGGTTGTAGTATCAGTTGTAAATCTTGTAGCTGCCCCAGTAGGAGTTTGTCTTGTTGTAGACTCGGCTGTAGAGAAAGCAGTTGCTGTTGTTTCAAATGTAGTTTCCGAGGATGTTGATTCGACTGTAGGTTTCGATGTTGTGGATTCAAGGGTAGATTCTATGGTTGTAGTATCGGTTGTAGATCTTGTAGCTGCCCCAGTAGGAGTTTGTCTTGTTGTGGACTCGGCTGTAGAGAAAGCAGTTGCTGTTGTTTCAAATGTAGTTTCCGAGGATGTTGATTCGACTGTAGGTTTCGATGTTGTGGATTCTAGTGTAGATTCTTTGGTTGTAGTATCAGTTGTGGTTTCTAATGTTGTAGATCTTGTAGCTGCCCCAGTAGGAGTTTGTCTTGTTGTGGACTCGGCTGTAGAGAAAGCAGTTGCTGTTGTTTCAAATGTAGTTTCCGAGGATGTTGATTCGACTGTAGGTTTCGATGTTGTGGATTCAAGTGTAGATTCTGTGGTTGTAGTATCAGTTGTGGATTCTAATGTTGTAGATCTTGTGGCTGCCCCAGTAGGAGTTTGTCTTGTTGTGGACTCGGCTGTAGAGAAAGCAGTTGCTGTTGTTTCAAATGTAGTTTCCGAGGATGTTGATTTGACTGTAGGTTTCGATGTTGTGGATTCAAGGGTAGATTCTATGGTTGTAGTATCGGTTGTAGATCTTGTAGCTGCCCCAGTAGGAGTTTTGCTTGTTGTGGACTCGGCTGTAGAGAAAGCAGTTGCTGTTGTTTCAAATGTAGTTTCCGAGGATGTTGATTCGACTGTAGGTTTCGATGTTGTGGATTCTAGTGTAGATTCTTTGGTTGTAGTATCAGTTGTGGATTCTAATGTTGTAGATCTTGTAGCTGCCCCAGTAGGAGTTTGTCTTGTTGTGGACTCGGCTGTAGAGAAAGCAGTTGCTGTTGTTTCAAATGTAGTTTCCGAGGATGTTGATTCGACTGTTGGTTTCGATGTTGTGGATTCAAGTGTAGATTCTGTGGTTGTAGTATCAGTTGTGGATTCTAATGTTGTAGATCTTGTAGCTGCCCCAGTAGGAGTTTGTCTTGTTGTGGACTCGGCTGTAGAGAAAGCAGTTGCTGTTGTTTCAAATGTAGTTTCCGAGGATGTTGATTCGACTGTAGGTTTCGATGTTGTGGATTCAAGGGTAGATTCTATGGTTGTAGTATCGGTTGTAGATCTTGTAGCTGCCCCAGTAGGAGTTTGCCTTGTCGTGGACTTGGATGTAGAGAAAGCAGTTGCTGTTGTTTCAAATGTAGTTTCCGAGGATGTTGATTCGACTGTAGGTTTCGATGTTTTGGATTCAAGGGTAGATTCTATGGTTGTAGTATCGGTTGTAGATCTTATAGCTGCCCCAGTAGGAGTTTTTCTTGTTGTGGACTCGGCTGTAGAGAAAGCAGTTGCTGTTGTTTCAAATGTAGTTTCCGAGGATGTTGATTCGACTGTAGGTTTCGATGTTGTGGATTCTAGTGTAGATTCTGTAGTTATAGTATCAGTTGTGGATTCTAATGTTGTAGATCTTGTAGCTGCCCCAGTAGGAGTTTGTCTTGTTGTGGACTCGGCTGTAGAGAAAGCAGTTGCTGTTGTTTCAAATGTAGTTTCAGAGGATGTTGATTCGACTGATGGTTTCGATGTTGTGGATTTTAGGGTAGATTCTGTGGTTGTAGTATCGGTTGTGGATTCTAACGTTGTAGATCTTTTAGCTGCCCCAGTAGGAGTTTGTCTTGTTGGGGACCCGGCTGTAGAGAAGACAGTTGCTGTTGTTTCAAATGTAGTTTCCGAGGATGTTGATTTGACTGTAGGTTTCGATGTTGTGGATTCAAGGGTAGATTCTATGGTTGTAGTATTGGTTGTAGATCTTGTAGCTGCCCCAGTAGGAGTTTGTCTTGTTGTGGACTCTGCTGTAGAGAAAGCAGTTGCTGTTGTTTCAAATGTAGTTTCCGAGGATGTTGATTCGATTGTAGGTTTCGATGTTGTGGATTCAAGGGTAGATTCTGTGGTTGTAGTATCAGTTGTAAATCTTGTAGCTGCCCCAGTAGGAGTTTGTCTTGTTGTGGACTCGGCTGTAGAGAAAGCAGTTGCTGTTGTTTCAAATGTAGTTTCCGAGGATGTTGATTCGACTGTAGGTTTCGATGTTGTGGATTCAAGGGTAGATTCTGTGGTTGTAGTATCAGTTGTGGATTCTAATGTTGTAGATCTTGTAGCTGCCCCAGTAGGAGTTTGTCTTGTTGTGGACTCGGCTGTAGAGAAAGCAGTTGCTGTTGTTTCAAATGTAGTTTCCGAGGATGTTGATTCGATTGTAGGTTTCGATGTTGTGGATTCAAGGGTAGATTCTGTGGTTGTAGTATCAGTTGTAAATCTTGTAGCTGCCCCAGTAGGAGTTTGTCTTGTTGTGGACTCGGCTGTAGAGAAAGCAGTTGCTGTTGTTTCAAATGTAGTTTCAGAGGATGTTGATTCGACTGATGGTTTCGATGTTGTGGATTTTAGGGTAGATTCTGTGGTTGTAGTATCGGTTGTGGATTCTAACGTTGTAGATCTTTTAGCTGCCCCAGTAGGAGTTTGTCTTGTTGGGGACCCGGCTGTAGAGAAGACAGTTGCTGTTGTTTCAAATGTAGTTTCCGAGGATGTTGATTTGACTGTAGGTTTCGATGTTGTGGATTCAAGGGTAGATTCTATGGTTGTAGTATTGGTTGTAGATCTTGTAGCTGCCCCAGTAGGAGTTTGTCTTGTTGTGGACTCTGCTGTAGAGAAAGCAGTTGCTGTTGTTTCAAATGTAGTTTCCGAGGATGTTGATTCGATTGTAGGTTTCGATGTTGTGGATTCAAGGGTAGATTCTGTGGTTGTAGTATCAGTTGTAAATCTTGTAGCTGCCCCAGTAGGAGTTTGTCTTGTTGTGGACTCGGCTGTAGAGAAAGCAGTTGCTGTTGTTTCAAATGTAGTTTCCGAGGATGTTGATTCGACTGTAGGTTTCGATGTTGTGGATTCAAGGGTAAATTCTGTGGTTGTAGTATCAGTTGTGGATTCTAATGTTGTAGATCTTGTAGCTGCCCCAGTAGGAGTTTGTCTTGTTGTGGACTCGGCTGTAGAGAAAGCAGTTGCTGTTGTTTCAAATGTAGTTTCCGAGGATGTTGATTCGATTGTAGGTTTCGATGTTGTGGATTCAAGGGTAGATTCTGTGGTTGTAGTATCAGTTGTAAATCTTGTAGCTGCCCCAGTAGGAGTTTGTCTTGTTGTGGACTCGGCTGTAGAGAAAGCAGTTGCTGTTGTTTCAAATGTAGTTTCCGAGGATGTTGATTCGACTGTAGGTTTCGATGTTGTGGATTCTAGTGTAGATTCTTTGGTTGTAGTATCAGTTGTGGATTCTAATGTTGTAGATCTTGTAGCTGCCCAAGTAGGAGTTTGTCTTGTTGTGGACTCGGCTGTAGAGAAAGCAGTTGCTGTTGTTTCAAATGTAGTTTCCGAGGATGTTGATTCGACTGTAGGTTTCGATGTTGTGGATTCTAGTTTAGATTCTTTGGTTGTAGTATCAGTTGTGGATTCTAATGTTGTAGATCTTGTAGCTGCCCCAGTAGGAGTTTGTCTTGTTGTGGACTTTGCTGTAGAGAAAGCAGTTGCTGTTGTTTCAAATGTAGTTTCCGAGGATGTTGATTCGATTGTAGGTTTCGATGTTGTGGATTCAAGGGTAGATTCTGTGGTTGTAATATCAGTTGTAAATCTTGTAGCTGCCCCAGTAGGAGTTTGTCTTGTTGTGGACTCGGCTGTAGAGAAAGCAGTTGCTGTTGTTTCAAATGTAGTTTCCGAGGATGTTGATTCGACTGTAGGTTTCGATGTTGTGGATTCAAGGGTAGATTCTATGGTTGTAGTATCGGTTGTAGATCTTGTAGCTGCCCCAGTAGGAGTTTGTCTTGTTGTGGACTCGGCTGTAGAGAAAGCAGTTGCTGTTGTTTCAAATGTAGTTTCCGAGGATGTTGATTCGACTGTAGGTTTCGATGTTGTGGATTCTAGTGTAGATTCTTTGGTTGTAGTATCAGTTGTGGTTTCTAATGTTGTAGATCTTGTAGCTGCCCCAGTAGGAGTTTGTCTTGTTGTGGACTCGGCTGTAGAGAAAGCAGTTGCTGTTGTTTCAAATGTAGTTTCCGAGGATGTTGATTCGACTGTAGGTTTCGATGTTGTGGATTCTAGTGTAGATTCTTTGGTTGTAGTATCAGTTGTGGATTCTAATGTTGTAGATCTTGTAGCTGCCCCAGTAGGAGTTTGTCTTGTTGTGGACTTTGCTGTAGAGAAAGCAGTTGCTGTTGTTTCAAATGTAGTTTCCGAGGATGTTGATTCGATTGTAGGTTTCGATGTTGTGGATTCAAGGGTAGATTCTGTGGTTGTAATATCAGTTGTAAATCTTGTAGCTGCCCCAGTAGGAGTTTGTCTTGTTGTGGACTCGGCTGTAGAGAAAGCAGTTGCTGTTGTTTCAAATGTAGTTTCCGAGGATGTTGATTCGACTGTAGGTTTCGATGTTGTGGATTCTAGTGTAGATTCTTTGGTTGTAGTATCAGTTGTGGTTTCTAATGTTGTAGATCTTGTAGCTGCCCCAGTAGGAGTTTGTCTTGTTGTGGACTCGGCTGTAGAGAAAGCAGTTGCTGTTGTTTCAAATGTAGTTTCCGAGGATGTTGATTTGACTGTAGGTTTCGATGTTGTGGATTCAAGGGTAGATTCTATGGTTGTAGTATCGGTTGTAGATCTTGTAGCTGCCCCAGTAGGAGTTTTTCTTGTTGTGGACTCGGCTGTAGAGAAAGCAGTTGCTGTTGTTTCAAATGTAGTTTCCGAGGATGTTGATTCGACTGTAGGTTTCGATGTTGTGGATTCTAGTGTAGATTCTGTGGTTGTAGTATCAGTTGTGGATTCTAATGTTGTAGATCTTGTAGCTGCCCCAGTAGGAGTTTGTCTTGTTGTGGACTCGGCTGTAGAGAAAGCAGTTGCTGTTGTTTCAAATGTAGTTTCCGAGGATGTTGATTCGACTGTAGGTTTCGATGTTGTGGATTCAAGGGTAGATTCTATGGTTGTAGTATCGGTTGTAGATCTTGTAGCTGCCCCAGTAGGAGTTTGTCTTGTTGTGGACTCGGCTGTAGAGAAAGCAGTTGCTGTTGTTTCAAATGTAGTTTCCGAGGATGTTGATTCGACTGTAGGTTTCGATGTTGTGGATTCAAGGGTAGATTCTATGGTTGTAGTATCGGTTGTAGATCTTGTAGCTGCCCCAGTAGGAGTTTGTCTTGTTGTGGACTCGGCTGTAGAGAAAGCAGTTGCTGTTGTTTCAAATGTAGTTTCCGAGGATGTTGATTCGACTGTAGGTTTCGATGTTGTGGATTCTAGTGTAGATTCTTTGGTTGTAGTATCAGTTGTGGTTTCTAATGTTGTAGATCTTGTAGCTGCCCCAGTAGGAGTTTGTCTTGTTGTGGACTCGGCTGTAGAGAAAGCAGTTGCTGTTGTTTCAAATGTAGTTTCCGAGGATGTTGATTCGACTGTAGGTTTCGATGTTGTGGATTCAAGTGTAGATTCTGTGGTTGTAGTATCAGTTGTGGATTCTAATGTTGTAGATCTTGTGGCTGCCCCAGTAGGAGTTTGTCTTGTTGTGGACTCGGCTGTAGAGAAAGCAGTTGCTGTTGTTTCAAATGTAGTTTCCGAGGATGTTGATTTGACTGTAGGTTTCGATGTTGTGGATTCAAGGGTAGATTCTATGGTTGTAGTATCGGTTGTAGATCTTGTAGCTGCCCCAGTAGGAGTTTTGCTTGTTGTGGACTCGGCTGTAGAGAAAGCAGTTGCTGTTGTTTCAAATGTAGTTTCCGAGGATGTTGATTCGATTGTAGGTTTCGATGTTGTGGATTCAAGGGTAGATTCTGTGGTTGTAGTATCAGTTGTAAATCTTGTAGCTGCCCCAGTAGGAGTTTGTCTTGTTGTAGACTCGGCTGTAGAGAAAGCAGTTGCTGTTGTTTCAAATGTAGTTTCCGAGGATGTTGATTCGACTGTAGGTTTCGATGTTGTGGATTCAAGGGTAGATTCTATGGTTGTAGTATCGGTTGTAGATCTTGTAGCTGCCCCAGTAGGAGTTTGTCTTGTTGTGGACTCGGCTGTAGAGAAAGCAGTTGCTGTTGTTTCAAATGTAGTTTCCGAGGATGTTGATTCGACTGTAGGTTTCGATGTTGTGGATTCTAGTGTAGATTCTTTGGTTGTAGTATCAGTTGTGGTTTCTAATGTTGTAGATCTTGTAGCTGCCCCAGTAGGAGTTTGTCTTGTTGTGGACTCGGCTGTAGAGAAAGCAGTTGCTGTTGTTTCAAATGTAGTTTCCGAGGATGTTGATTCGACTGTAGGTTTCGATGTTGTGGATTCAAGTGTAGATTCTGTGGTTGTAGTATCAGTTGTGGATTCTAATGTTGTAGATCTTGTGGCTGCCCCAGTAGGAGTTTGTCTTGTTGTGGACTCGGCTGTAGAGAAAGCAGTTGCTGTTGTTTCAAATGTAGTTTCCGAGGATGTTGATTTGACTGTAGGTTTCGATGTTGTGGATTCAAGGGTAGATTCTATGGTTGTAGTATCGGTTGTAGATCTTGTAGCTGCCCCAGTAGGAGTTTTGCTTGTTGTGGACTCGGCTGTAGAGAAAGCAGT
The DNA here is from genome assembly GCA_037043235.1 of Rhodeus uyekii. Lineage (NCBI taxonomy): Eukaryota > Metazoa > Chordata > Actinopteri > Cypriniformes > Acheilognathidae > Rhodeus > Rhodeus uyekii. The sequence continues at coordinate 21,143 of JAWRVZ010000660.1, forward strand.
TGCTGTTGTTTCAAATGTAGTTTCCGAGGATGTTGATTCGACTGTAGGTTTCGATGTTGTGGATTCTAGTGTAGATTCTTTGGTTGTAGTATCAGTTGTGGATTCTAATGTTGTAGATCTTGTAGCTGCCCCAGTAGGAGTTTGTCTTGTTGTGGACTCGGCTGTAGAGAAAGCAGTTGCTGTTGTTTCAAATGTAGTTTCCGAGGATGTTGATTCGACTGTTGGTTTCGATGTTGTGGATTCAAGTGTAGATTCTGTGGTTGTAGTATCAGTTGTGGATTCTAATGTTGTAGATCTTGTAGCTGCCCCAGTAGGAGTTTGTCTTGTTGTGGACTCGGCTGTAGAGAAAGCAGTTGCTGTTGTTTCAAATGTAGTTTCCGAGGATGTTGATTCGACTGTAGGTTTCGATGTTGTGGATTCAAGGGTAGATTCTATGGTTGTAGTATCGGTTGTAGATCTTGTAGCTGCCCCAGTAGGAGTTTGCCTTGTCGTGGACTTGGATGTAGAGAAAGCAGTTGCTGTTGTTTCAAATGTAGTTTCCGAGGATGTTGATTCGACTGTAGGTTTCGATGTTTTGGATTCAAGGGTAGATTCTATGGTTGTAGTATCGGTTGTAGATCTTATAGCTGCCCCAGTAGGAGTTTTTCTTGTTGTGGACTCGGCTGTAGAGAAAGCAGTTGCTGTTGTTTCAAATGTAGTTTCCGAGGATGTTGATTCGACTGTAGGTTTCGATGTTGTGGATTCTAGTGTAGATTCTGTAGTTATAGTATCAGTTGTGGATTCTAATGTTGTAGATCTTGTAGCTGCCCCAGTAGGAGTTTGTCTTGTTGTGGACTCGGCTGTAGAGAAAGCAGTTGCTGTTGTTTCAAATGTAGTTTCAGAGGATGTTGATTCGACTGATGGTTTCGATGTTGTGGATTTTAGGGTAGATTCTGTGGTTGTAGTATCGGTTGTGGATTCTAACGTTGTAGATCTTTTAGCTGCCCCAGTAGGAGTTTGTCTTGTTGGGGACCCGGCTGTAGAGAAGACAGTTGCTGTTGTTTCAAATGTAGTTTCCGAGGATGTTGATTTGACTGTAGGTTTCGATGTTGTGGATTCAAGGGTAGATTCTATGGTGGTAGTATTGGTTGTAGATCTTGTAGCTGCCCCAGTAGGAGTTTGTCTTGTTGTGGACTCTGCTGTAGAGAAAGCAGTTGCTGTTGTTTCAAATGTAGTTTCCGAGGATGTTGATTCGATTGTAGGTTTCGATGTTGTGGATTCAAGGGTAGATTCTGTGGTTGTAGTATCAGTTGTAAATCTTGTAGCTGCCCCAGTAGGAGTTTGTCTTGTTGTGGACTCGGCTGTAGAGAAAGCAGTTGCTGTTGTTTCAAATGTAGTTTCCGAGGATGTTGATTCGACTGTAGGTTTCGATGTTGTGGATTCAAGGGTAGATTCTGTGGTTGTAGTATCAGTTGTGGATTCTAATGTTGTAGATCTTGTAGCTGCCCCAGTAGGAGTTTGTCTTGTTGTGGACTCGGCTGTAGAGAAAGCAGTTGCTGTTGTTTCAAATGTAGTTTCCGAGGATGTTGATTCGATTGTAGGTTTCGATGTTGTGGATTCAAGGGTAGATTCTGTGGTTGTAGTATCAGTTGTAAATCTTGTAGCTGCCCCAGTAGGAGTTTGTCTTGTTGTGGACTCGGCTGTAGAGAAAGCAGTTGCTGTTGTTTCAAATGTAGTTTCAGAGGATGTTGATTCGACTGATGGTTTCGATGTTGTGGATTTTAGGGTAGATTCTGTGGTTGTAGTATCGGTTGTGGATTCTAACGTTGTAGATCTTTTAGCTGCCCCAGTAGGAGTTTGTCTTGTTGGGGACCCGGCTGTAGAGAAGACAGTTGCTGTTGTTTCAAATGTAGTTTCCGAGGATGTTGATTTGACTGTAGGTTTCGATGTTGTGGATTCAAGGGTAGATTCTATGGTTGTAGTATTGGTTGTAGATCTTGTAGCTGCCCCAGTAGGAGTTTGTCTTGTTGTGGACTCTGCTGTAGAGAAAGCAGTTGCTGTTGTTTCAAATGTAGTTTCCGAGGATGTTGATTCGATTGTAGGTTTCGATGTTGTGGATTCAAGGGTAGATTCTGTGGTTGTAGTATCAGTTGTAAATCTTGTAGCTGCCCCAGTAGGAGTTTGTCTTGTTGTGGACTCGGCTGTAGAGAAAGCAGTTGCTGTTGTTTCAAATGTAGTTTCCGAGGATGTTGATTCGACTGTAGGTTTCGATGTTGTGGATTCAAGGGTAAATTCTGTGGTTGTAGTATCAGTTGTGGATTCTAATGTTGTAGATCTTGTAGCTGCCCCAGTAGGAGTTTGTCTTGTTGTGGACTCGGCTGTAGAGAAAGCAGTTGCTGTTGTTTCAAATGTAGTTTCCGAGGATGTTGATTCGATTGTAGGTTTCGATGTTGTGGATTCAAGGGTAGATTCTGTGGTTGTAGTATCAGTTGTAAATCTTGTAGCTGCCCCAGTAGGAGTTTGTCTTGTTGTGGACTCGGCTGTAGAGAAAGCAGTTGCTGTTGTTTCAAATGTAGTTTCCGAGGATGTTGATTCGACTGTAGGTTTCGATGTTGTGGATTCTAGTGTAGATTCTTTGGTTGTAGTATCAGTTGTGGATTCTAATGTTGTAGATCTTGTAGCTGCCCAAGTAGGAGTTTGTCTTGTTGTGGACTCGGCTGTAGAGAAAGCAGTTGCTGTTGTTTCAAATGTAGTTTCCGAGGATGTTGATTCGACTGTAGGTTTCGATGTTGTGGATTCTAGTTTAGATTCTTTGGTTGTAGTATCAGTTGTGGATTCTAATGTTGTAGATCTTGTAGCTGCCCCAGTAGGAGTTTGTCTTGTTGTGGACTTTGCTGTAGAGAAAGCAGTTGCTGTTGTTTCAAATGTAGTTTCCGAGGATGTTGATTCGATTGTAGGTTTCGATGTTGTGGATTCAAGGGTAGATTCTGTGGTTGTAATATCAGTTGTAAATCTTGTAGCTGCCCCAGTAGGAGTTTGTCTTGTTGTGGACTCGGCTGTAGAGAAAGCAGTTGCTGTTGTTTCAAATGTAGTTTCCGAGGATGTTGATTCGACTGTAGGTTTCGATGTTGTGGATTCAAGGGTAGATTCTATGGTTGTAGTATCGGTTGTAGATCTTGTAGCTGCCCCAGTAGGAGTTTGTCTTGTTGTGGACTCGGCTGTAGAGAAAGCAGTTGCTGTTGTTTCAAATGTAGTTTCCGAGGATGTTGATTCGACTGTAGGTTTCGATGTTGTGGATTCTAGTGTAGATTCTTTGGTTGTAGTATCAGTTGTGGTTTCTAATGTTGTAGATCTTGTAGCTGCCCCAGTAGGAGTTTGTCTTGTTGTGGACTCGGCTGTAGAGAAAGCAGTTGCTGTTGTTTCAAATGTAGTTTCCGAGGATGTTGATTCGACTGTAGGTTTCGATGTTGTGGATTCTAGTGTAGATTCTTTGGTTGTAGTATCAGTTGTGGATTCTAATGTTGTAGATCTTGTAGCTGCCCCAGTAGGAGTTTGTCTTGTTGTGGACTTTGCTGTAGAGAAAGCAGTTGCTGTTGTTTCAAATGTAGTTTCCGAGGATGTTGATTCGATTGTAGGTTTCGATGTTGTGGATTCAAGGGTAGATTCTGTGGTTGTAATATCAGTTGTAAATCTTGTAGCTGCCCCAGTAGGAGTTTGTCTTGTTGTGGACTCGGCTGTAGAGAAAGCAGTTGCTGTTGTTTCAAATGTAGTTTCCGAGGATGTTGATTCGACTGTAGGTTTCGATGTTGTGGATTCTAGTGTAGATTCTTTGGTTGTAGTATCAGTTGTGGTTTCTAATGTTGTAGATCTTGTAGCTGCCCCAGTAGGAGTTTGTCTTGTTGTGGACTCGGCTGTAGAGAAAGCAGTTGCTGTTGTTTCAAATGTAGTTTCCGAGGATGTTGATTTGACTGTAGGTTTCGATGTTGTGGATTCAAGGGTAGATTCTATGGTTGTAGTATCGGTTGTAGATCTTGTAGCTGCCCCAGTAGGAGTTTTTCTTGTTGTGGACTCGGCTGTAGAGAAAGCAGTTGCTGTTGTTTCAAATGTAGTTTCCGAGGATGTTGATTCGACTGTAGGTTTCGATGTTGTGGATTCTAGTGTAGATTCTGTGGTTGTAGTATCAGTTGTGGATTCTAATGTTGTAGATCTTGTAGCTGCCCCAGTAGGAGTTTGTCTTGTTGTGGACTCGGCTGTAGAGAAAGCAGTTGCTGTTGTTTCAAATGTAGTTTCCGAGGATGTTGATTCGACTGTAGGTTTCGATGTTGTGGATTCAAGGGTAGATTCTATGGTTGTAGTATCGGTTGTAGATCTTGTAGCTGCCCCAGTAGGAGTTTGCCTTGTCGTGGACTTGGATGTAGAGAAAGCAGTTGCTGTTGTTTCAAATGTAGTTTCCGAGGATGTTGATTCGACTGTAGGTTTCGATGTTTTGGATTCAAGGGTAGATTCTATGGTTGTAGTATCGGTTGTAGATCTTATAGCTGCCCCAGTAGGAGTTTTTCTTGTTGTGGACTCGGCTGTAGAGAAAGCAGTTGCTGTTGTTTCAAATGTAGTTTCCGAGGATGTTGATTCGACTGTAGGTTTCGATGTTGTGGATTCTAGTGTAGATTCTGTAGTTATAGTATCAGTTGTGGATTCTAATGTTGTAGATCTTGTAGCTGCCCCAGTAGGAGTTTGTCTTGTTGTGGACTCGGCTGTAGAGAAAGCAGTTGCTGTTGTTTCAAATGTAGTTTCAGAGGATGTTGATTCGACTGATGGTTTCGATGTTGTGGATTTTAGGGTAGATTCTGTGGTTGTAGTATCGGTTGTGGATTCTAACGTTGTAGATCTTTTAGCTGCCCCAGTAGGAGTTTGTCTTGTTGGGGACCCGGCTGTAGAGAAGACAGTTGCTGTTGTTTCAAATGTAGTTTCCGAGGATGTTGATTTGACTGTAGGTTTCGATGTTGTGGATTCAAGGGTAGATTCTATGGTGGTAGTATTGGTTGTAGATCTTGTAGCTGCCCCAGTAGGAGTTTGTCTTGTTGTGGACTCTGCTGTAGAGAAAGCAGTTGCTGTTGTTTCAAATGTAGTTTCCGAGGATGTTGATTCGATTGTAGGTTTCGATGTTGTGGATTCAAGGGTAGATTCTGTGGTTGTAGTATCAGTTGTAAATCTTGTAGCTGCCCCAGTAGGAGTTTGTCTTGTTGTGGACTCGGCTGTAGAGAAAGCAGTTGCTGTTGTTTCAAATGTAGTTTCCGAGGATGTTGATTCGACTGTAGGTTTCGATGTTGTGGATTCAAGGGTAGATTCTGTGGTTGTAGTATCAGTTGTGGATTCTAATGTTGTAGATCTTGTAGCTGCCCCAGTAGGAGTTTGTCTTGTTGTGGACTCGGCTGTAGAGAAAGCAGTTGCTGTTGTTTCAAATGTAGTTTCCGAGGATGTTGATTCGATTGTAGGTTTCGATGTTGTGGATTCAAGGGTAGATTCTGTGGTTGTAGTATCAGTTGTAAATCTTGTAGCTGCCCCAGTAGGAGTTTGTCTTGTTGTGGACTCGGCTGTAGAGAAAGCAGTTGCTGTTGTTTCAAATGTAGTTTCAGAGGATGTTGATTCGACTGATGGTTTCGATGTTGTGGATTTTAGGGTAGATTCTGTGGTTGTAGTATCGGTTGTGGATTCTAACGTTGTAGATCTTTTAGCTGCCCCAGTAGGAGTTTGTCTTGTTGGGGACCCGGCTGTAGAGAAGACAGTTGCTGTTGTTTCAAATGTAGTTTCCGAGGATGTTGATTTGACTGTAGGTTTCGATGTTGTGGATTCAAGGGTAGATTCTATGGTTGTAGTATTGGTTGTAGATCTTGTAGCTGCCCCAGTAGGAGTTTGTCTTGTTGTGGACTCTGCTGTAGAGAAAGCAGTTGCTGTTGTTTCAAATGTAGTTTCCGAGGATGTTGATTCGATTGTAGGTTTCGATGTTGTGGATTCAAGGGTAGATTCTGTGGTTGTAGTATCAGTTGTAAATCTTGTAGCTGCCCCAGTAGGAGTTTGTCTTGTTGTGGACTCGGCTGTAGAGAAAGCAGTTGCTGTTGTTTCAAATGTAGTTTCCGAGGATGTTGATTCGACTGTAGGTTTCGATGTTGTGGATTCAAGGGTAAATTCTGTGGTTGTAGTATCAGTTGTGGATTCTAATGTTGTAGATCTTGTAGCTGCCCCAGTAGGAGTTTGTCTTGTTGTGGACTCGGCTGTAGAGAAAGCAGTTGCTGTTGTTTCAAATGTAGTTTCCGAGGATGTTGATTCGATTGTAGGTTTCGATGTTGTGGATTCAAGGGTAGATTCTGTGGTTGTAGTATCAGTTGTAAATCTTGTAGCTGCCCCAGTAGGAGTTTGTCTTGTTGTGGACTCGGCTGTAGAGAAAGCAGTTGCTGTTGTTTCAAATGTAGTTTCCGAGGATGTTGATTCGACTGTAGGTTTCGATGTTGTGGATTCTAGTGTAGATTCTTTGGTTGTAGTATCAGTTGTGGATTCTAATGTTGTAGATCTTGTAGCTGCCCAAGTAGGAGTTTGTCTTGTTGTGGACTCGGCTGTAGAGAAAGCAGTTGCTGTTGTTTCAAATGTAGTTTCCGAGGATGTTGATTCGACTGTAGGTTTCGATGTTGTGGATTCTAGTTTAGATTCTTTGGTTGTAGTATCAGTTGTGGATTCTAATGTTGTAGATCTTGTAGCTGCCCCAGTAGGAGTTTGTCTTGTTGTGGACTTTGCTGTAGAGAAAGCAGTTGCTGTTGTTTCAAATGTAGTTTCCGAGGATGTTGATTCGATTGTAGGTTTCGATGTTGTGGATTCAAGGGTAGATTCTGTGGTTGTAATATCAGTTGTAAATCTTGTAGCTGCCCCAGTAGGAGTTTGTCTTGTTGTGGACTCGGCTGTAGAGAAAGCAGTTGCTGTTGTTTCAAATGTAGTTTCCGAGGATGTTGATTCGACTGTAGGTTTCGATGTTGTGGATTCAAGGGTAGATTCTATGGTTGTAGTATCGGTTGTAGATCTTGTAGCTGCCCCAGTAGGAGTTTGTCTTGTTGTGGACTCGGCTGTAGAGAAAGCAGTTGCTGTTGTTTCAAATGTAGTTTCCGAGGATGTTGATTCGACTGTAGGTTTCGATGTTGTGGATTCTAGTGTAGATTCTTTGGTTGTAGTATCAGTTGTGGTTTCTAATGTTGTAGATCTTGTAGCTGCCCCAGTAGGAGTTTGTCTTGTTGTGGACTCGGCTGTAGAGAAAGCAGTTGCTGTTGTTTCAAATGTAGTTTCCGAGGATGTTGATTCGACTGTAGGTTTCGATGTTGTGGATTCTAGTGTAGATTCTTTGGTTGTAGTATCAGTTGTGGATTCTAATGTTGTAGATCTTGTAGCTGCCCCAGTAGGAGTTTGTCTTGTTGTGGACTTTGCTGTAGAGAAAGCAGTTGCTGTTGTTTCAAATGTAGTTTCCGAGGATGTTGATTCGATTGTAGGTTTCGATGTTGTGGATTCAAGGGTAGATTCTGTGGTTGTAATATCAGTTGTAAATCTTGTAGCTGCCCCAGTAGGAGTTTGTCTTGTTGTGGACTCGGCTGTAGAGAAAGCAGTTGCTGTTGTTTCAAATGTAGTTTCCGAGGATGTTGATTCGACTGTAGGTTTCGATGTTGTGGATTCTAGTGTAGATTCTTTGGTTGTAGTATCAGTTGTGGTTTCTAATGTTGTAGATCTTGTAGCTGCCCCAGTAGGAGTTTGTCTTGTTGTGGACTCGGCTGTAGAGAAAGCAGTTGCTGTTGTTTCAAATGTAGTTTCCGAGGATGTTGATTTGACTGTAGGTTTCGATGTTGTGGATTCAAGGGTAGATTCTATGGTTGTAGTATCGGTTGTAGATCTTGTAGCTGCCCCAGTAGGAGTTTTTCTTGTTGTGGACTCGGCTGTAGAGAAAGCAGTTGCTGTTGTTTCAAATGTAGTTTCCGAGGATGTTGATTCGACTGTAGGTTTCGATGTTGTGGATTCTAGTGTAGATTCTTTGGTTGTAGTATCAGTTGTGGATTCTAATGTTGTAGATCTTGTAGCTGCCCCAGTAGGAGTTTGTCTTGTTGTGGACTCGGCTGTAGAGAAAGCAGTTGCTGTTGTTTCAAATGTAGTTTCCGAGGATGTTGATTCAACTGTAGGTTTCGATGTTGTGGATTCTAGTGTAGATTCTTTGGTTGTAGTATCAGTTGTGGATTCTAATGTTGTAGATCTTGTAGCTGCCCCAGTAGGAGTTTGTCTTGTTGTGGACTCGGCTGTAGAGAAAGCAGTTGCTGTTGTTTCAAATGTAGTTTCCGAGGATGTTGATTCGATTGTAGGTTTCGATGTTGTGGATTCAAGGGTAGATTCTGTGGTTGTAGTATCAGTTGTAAATCTTGTAGCTGCCCCAGTAGGAGTTTGTCTTGTTGTGGACTCGGCTGTAGAGAAAGCAGTTGCTGTTGTTTCAAATGTAGTTTCCGAGGATGTTGATTCGACTGTAGGTTTCGATGTTGTGGATTCAAGGGTAGATTCTATGGTTGTAGTATCGGTTGTAGATCTTGTAGCTGCCCCAGTAGGAGTTTGTCTTGTTGTGGACTCGGCTGTAGAGAAAGCAGTTGCTGTTGTTTCAAATGTAGTTTCCGAGGATGTTGATTCGACTGTAGGTTTCGATGTTGTGGATTCTAGTGTAGATTCTTTGGTTGTAGTATCAGTTGTGGTTTCTAATGTTGTAGATCTTGTAGCTGCCCCAGTAGGAGTTTGTCTTGTTGTGGACTCGGCTGTAGAGAAAGCAGTTGCTGTTGTTTCAAATGTAGTTTCCGAGGATGTTGATTTGACTGTAGGTTTCGATGTTGTGGATTCAAGGGTAGATTCTATGGTTGTAGTATCGGTTGTAGATCTTGTAGCTGCCCCAGTAGGAGTTTTGCTTGTTGTGGACTCGGCTGTAGAGAAAGCAGTTGCTGTTGTTTCAAATGTAGTTTCCGAGGATGTTGATTCGACTGTAGGTTTCGATGTTGTGGATTCTAGTGTAGATTCTGTGGTTGTAGTATCAGTTGTGGATTCTAATGTTGTAGATCTTGTAGCTGCCCCAGTAGGAGTTTGTCTTGTTGTGGACTCGGCTGTAGAGAAAGCAATTGCTGTTGTTTCAAATGTAGTTTCCGAGGATGTTGATTTGACTGTAGGTTTCGATGTTGTGGATTCAAGGGTAGATTCTATGGTTGTAGTATCGGTTGTAGATCTTGTAGCTGCCCCAGTAGGAGTTTTTCTTGTTGTGGACTCGGCTGTAGAGAAAGCAGTTGCTGTTGTTTCAAATGTAGTTTCCGAGGATGTTGATTCGACTGTAGGTTTCGATGTTGTGGATTCTAGTGTAGATTCTGTGGTTGTAGTATCAGTTGTGGATTCTAATGTTGTAGATCTTGTAGCTGCCCCAGTAGGAGTTTGTCTTGTTGTGGACTCGGCTGTAGAGAAAGCAATTGCTGTTGTTTCAAATGTAGTTTCCGAGGATGTTGATTTGACTGTAGGTTTCGATGTTGTGGATTCAAGGGTAGATTCTATGGCTGTAGTATCGGTTGTAGATCTTGTAGCTGCCCCAGTAGGAGTTTGTCTTGTTGTGGACTCGTCTGTAGAGAAAGCAGTTGCTGTTGTTTCAAATGTAGTTTCCGAGGATGTTGATTCGACTGTAGGTTTCGATGTTGTGGATTCAAGGGTAGATTCTATGGTTGTAGTATCGGTTGTAGATCTTGTAGCTGCCCCAGTAGGAGTTTGCCTTGTCGTGGACTTGGATGTAGAGAAAGCTGTTGCTGTTGTTTCAAATGTAGTTTCCGAGGATGTTGATTCGACTGTAGGTTTCGATGTTGTGGATTCTAGTGTAGATTCTGTGGTTGTAGTATCGGTTGTGGATTCTAATGTTGTAGATCTTGTAGCTGCCCCAGTAGGAGTTTGTCTTGTTGTGGACTTGGCTGTAGAGAAAGCAGTTGCTGTTGTTTCAAATGTAGTTTCCGAGGATGTTGATTCGACTGTAGGTTTCGATGTTGTGGATTCAAGGGTAGATTCTATGGTTGTAGTATCGGTTGTAGATCTTGTAGCTGCCCCAGTAGGAGTTTGTCTTGTTGTGGACTCGGCTGTAGAGAAAGCAGTTGCTGTTGTTTCAAATGTAGTTTCCGAGGATGTTGATTCGACTGTAGGTTTCGATGTTGTGGATTCTAGTGTAGATTCTTTGGTTGTAGTATCAGTTGTGGATTCTAATGTTGTAGATCTTGTAGCTGCCCCAGTAGGAGTTTGTCTTGTTGTGGACTCGGCTGTAGAGAAAGCAGTTGCTGTTGTTTCAAATGTAGTTTCCGAGGATGTTGATTCAACTGTAGGTTTCGATGTTGTGGATTCTAGTGTAGATTCTTTGGTTGTAGTATCAGTTGTGGATTCTAATGTTGTAGATCTTGTAGCTGCCCCAGTAGGAGTTTGTCTTGTTGTGGACTCGGCTGTAGAGAAAGCAGTTGCTGTTGTTTCAAATGTAGTTTCCGAGGATGTTGATTCGATTGTAGGTTTCGATGTTGTGGATTCAAGGGTAGATTCTGTGGTTGTAGTATCAGTTGTAAATCTTGTAGCTGCCCCAGTAGGAGTTTGTCTTGTTGTGGACTCGGCTGTAGAGAAAGCAGTTGCTGTTGTTTCAAATGTAGTTTCCGAGGATGTTGATTCGACTGTAGGTTTCGATGTTGTGGATTCAAGGGTAGATTCTATGGTTGTAGTATCGGTTGTAGATCTTGTAGCTGCCCCAGTAGGAGTTTGTCTTGTTGTGGACTCGGCTGTAGAGAAAGCAGTTGCTGTTGTTTCAAATGTAGTTTCCGAGGATGTTGATTCGACTGTAGGTTTCGATGTTGTGGATTCTAGTGTAGATTCTTTGGTTGTAGTATCAGTTGTGGTTTCTAATGTTGTAGATCTTGTAGCTGCCCCAGTAGGAGTTTTTCTTGTTGTGGACTCGGCTGTAGAGAAAGCAGTTGCTGTTGTTTCAAATGTAGTTTCCGAGGATGTTGATTCGACTGTAGGTTTCGATGTTGTGGATTCTAGTGTAGATTCTGTGGTTGTAGTATCAGTTGTGGATTCTAATGTTGTAGATCTTGTAGCTGCCCCAGTAGGAGTTTGTCTTGTTGTGGACTCGGCTGTAGAGAAAGCAATTGCTGTTGTTTCAAATGTAGTTTCCGAGGATGTTGATTTGACTGTAGGTTTCGATGTTGTGGATTCAAGGGTAGATTCTATGGTTGTAGTATCGGTTGTAGATCTTGTAGCTGCCCCAGTAGGAGTTTTTCTTGTTGTGGACTCGGCTGTAGAGAAAGCAGTTGCTGTTGTTTCAAATGTAGTTTCCGAGGATGTTGATTCGACTGTAGGTTTCGATGTTGTGGATTCTAGTGTAGATTCTGTGGTTGTAGTATCAGTTGTGGATTCTAATGTTGTAGATCTTGTAGCTGCCCCAGTAGGAGTTTGTCTTGTTGTGGACTCGGCTGTAGAGAAAGCAATTGCTGTTGTTTCAAATGTAGTTTCCGAGGATGTTGATTTGACTGTAGGTTTCGATGTTGTGGATTCAAGGGTAGATTCTATGGCTGTAGTATCGGTTGTAGATCTTGTAGCTGCCCCAGTAGGAGTTTGTCTTGTTGTGGACTCGTCTGTAGAGAAAGCAGTTGCTGTTGTTTCAAATGTAGTTTCCGAGGATGTTGATTCGACTGTAGGTTTCGATGTTGTGGATTCAAGGGTAGATTCTATGGTTGTAGTATCGGTTGTAGATCTTGTAGCTGCCCCAGTAGGAGTTTGCCTTGTCGTGGACTTGGATGTAGAGAAAGCTGTTGCTGTTGTTTCAAATGTAGTTTCCGAGGATGTTGATTCGACTGTAGGTTTCGATGTTGTGGATTCTAGTGTAGATTCTGTGGTTGTAGTATCGGTTGTGGATTCTAATGTTGTAGATCTTGTAGCTGCCCCAGTAGGAGTTTGTCTTGTTGTGGACTTGGCTGTAGAGAAAGCAGTTGCTGTTGTTTCAAATGTAGTTTCCGAGGATGTTGATTCGACTGTAGGTTTCGATGTTGTGGATTCAAGGGTAGATTCTATGGTTGTAGTATCGGTTGTAGATCTTGTAGCTGCCCCAGTAGGAGTTTGTCTTGTTGTGGACTCGGCTGTAGAGAAAGCAGTTGCTGTTGTTTCAAATGTAGTTTCCGAGGATGTTGATTCGACTGTAGGTTTCGATGTTGTGGATTCTAGTGTAGATTCTTTGGTTGTAGTATCAGTTGTGGATTCTAATGTTGTAGATCTTGTAGCTGCCCCAGTAGGAGTTTGTCTTGTTGTGGACTCGGCTGTAGAGAAAGCAGTTGCTGTTGTTTCAAATGTAGTTTCCGAGGATGTTGATTCAACTGTAGGTTTCGATGTTGTGGATTCTAGTGTAGATTCTTTGGTTGTAGTATCAGTTGTGGATTCTAATGTTGTAGATCTTGTAGCTGCCCCAGTAGGAGTTTGTCTTGTTGTGGACTCGGCTGTAGAGAAAGCAGTTGCTGTTGTTTCAAATGTAGTTTCCGAGGATGTTGATTCGATTGTAGGTTTCGATGTTGTGGATTCAAGGGTAGATTCTGTGGTTGTAGTATCAGTTGTAAATCTTGTAGCTGCCCCAGTAGGAGTTTGTCTTGTTGTGGACTCGGCTGTAGAGAAAGCAGTTGCTGTTGTTTCAAATGTAGTTTCCGAGGATGTTGATTCGACTGTAGGTTTCGATGTTGTGGATTCAAGGGTAGATTCTATGGTTGTAGTATCGGTTGTAGATCTTGTAGCTGCCCCAGTAGGAGTTTGTCTTGTTGTGGACTCGGCTGTAGAGAAAGCAGTTGCTGTTGTTTCAAATGTAGTTTCCGAGGATGTTGATTCGACTGTAGTGTTCGATGTTGTGGATTCTAGTGTAGATTCTTTGGTTGTAGTATCAGTTGTGGATTCTAATGTTGTAGATCTTGTAGCTGCCCCAGTAGGAGTTTGTCTTGTTGTGGACTCGGCTGTAGAGAAAGCAGTTGCTGTTGTTTCAAACGTAGTTTCAGAGGATGTTGATTCGACTGTTGGTTTCGATGTTGTGGATTTTAGGGTAGATTCTGTGGTTGTAGTATCGGTTGTGGATTCTAATGTTGTAGATCTTATAGCTGCCCCAGTAGGAGTTTGTCTTGTTGTGGACTCGGCTGTAGAGAAAGCAGTTGCTGTTGTTTCAAATGTAGTTTCCGAGGATGTTGATTCGACTGTAGGTTTCGATGTTGTGGATTCAAGTGTAGATTCTGTGGTTGTAGTATCAGTTGTGGATTCTAATGTTGTAGATCTTGTAGCTGCCCCAGTAGGAGTTTGTCTTGTTGTGGACTCGGCTGTAGAGAAAGCAGTTGCTGTTGTTTCAAACGTAGTTTCAGATGATGTTGATTCGACTGTTGGTTTCGATGTTGTGGATTTTAGGGTAGATTCTGTGGTTGTAGTATCGGTTGTAGATCTTGTAGCTGCCCCAGTAGGAGTTTGTCTTGTCGTGGACTTGGATGTAGAGAAAGCAGTTGCTGTTGTTTCAAACGTAGTTTCAGAGGATGTTGATTCGACTGTTGGTTTCGATGTTGTGGATTTTAGGGTAGATTCTGTGGTTGTAGTATCGGTTGTGGATTCTAATGTTGTAGATCTTATAGCTGCCCCAGTAGGAGTTTGTCTTGTTGTGGACTCGGCTGTAGAGAAAGCAGTTGCTGTTGTTTCAAATGTAGTTTCCGAGGATGTTGATTCGACTGTAGGTTTCGATGTTGTGGATTCAAGGGTAGATTCTATGGTTGTAGTATCGGTTGTAGATCTTGTAGCTGCCCCAGTAGGAGTTTTGCTTGTTGTGGACTCGGCTGTAGAGAAAGCAGTTGCTGTTGTTTCAAATGTAGTTTCCGAGGATGTTGATTCGACTGTAGTGTTCGATGTTGTGGATTCTAGTGTAGATTCTTTGGTTGTAGTATCAGTTGTGGATTCTAATGTTGTAGATCTTGTAGCTGCCCCAGTAGGAGTTTGTCTTGTTGTGGACTCGGCTGTAGAGAAAGCAGTTGCTGTTGTTTCAAACGTAGTTTCAGAGGATGTTGATTCGACTGTTGGTTTCGATGTTGTGGATTTTAGGGTAGATTCTGTGGTTGTAGTATCGGTTGTGGATTCTAATGTTGTAGATCTTATAGCTGCCCCAGTAGGAGTTTGTCTTGTTGTGGACTCGGCTGTAGAGAAAGCAGTTGCTGTTGTTTCAAATGTAGTTTCCGAGGATGTTGATTCGACTGTAGGTTTCGATGTTGTGGATTCAAGTGTAGATTCTGTGGTTGTAGTATCAGTTGTGGATTCTAATGTTGTAGATCTTGTAGCTGCCCCAGTAGGAGTTTGTCTTGTTGTGGACTCGGCTGTAGAGAAAGCAGTTGCTGTTGTTTCAAACGTAGTTTCAGATGATGTTGATTCGACTGTTGGTTTCGATGTTGTGGATTTTAGGGTAGATTCTGTGGTTGTAGTATCGGTTGTGGATTCTAATGTTGTAGATCTTATAGCTGCCCCAGTAGGAGTTTGTCTTGTTGTGGACTCGGCAGTAGAGAAAGCAGTTGCTGTTGTTTCAAATGTAGTTTCCGAGGATGTTGATTCGACTGTAGGTTTCGATGTTGTGGATTCAAGTGTAGATTCTGTGGTTGTAGTATCGGTTGTAGATCTTGTAGCTGCCCCAGTAGGAGTTTGTCTTGTTGTGGACTCGGCTGTAGAGAAAGCAGTTGCTGTTGTTTCAAATGTAGTTTCCGAGGATGTTGATTCGACTGTAGGTTTCGATGTTGAGGATTCAAGGGTAGATTCTATGGTTGTAGTATCGGTTGTAGATCTTGTAGCTGCCCCAGTAGGAGTTTGTCTTGTCGTGGACTTGGATGTAGAGAAAGCAGTTGCTGTTGTTTCAAACGTAGTTTCAGAGGATGTTGATTCGACTGTTGGTTTCGATGTTGTGGATTTTAGGGTAGATTCTGTGGTTGTAGTATCGGTTGTGGATTCTAATGTTGTAGATCTTATAGCTGCCCCAGTAGGAGTTTGTCTTGTTGTGGACTCGGCTGTAGAGAAAGCAGTTGCTGTTGTTTCAAATGTAGTTTCCGAGGATGTTGATTCGACTGTAGGTTTCGATGTTGTGGATTCAAGGGTAGATTCTATGGTTGTAGTATCGGTTGTAGATCTTGTAGCTGCCCCAGTAGGAGTTTTGCTTGTTGTGGACTCGGCTGTAGAGAAAGCAGTTGCTGTTGTTTCAAATGTAGTTTCCGAGGATGTTGATTCGACTGTAGGTTTCGATGTTGAGGATTCAAGGGTAGATTCTATGGTTGTAGTATCGGTTGTAGATCTTGTAGCTGCCCCAGTAGGAGTTTGTCTTGTCGTGGACTTGGATGTAGAGAAAGCAGTTGCTGTTGTTTCAAACGTAGTTTCAGAGGATGTTGATTCGACTGTTGGTTTCGATGTTGTGGATTTTAGGGTAGATTCTGTGGTTGTAGTATCGGTTGTGGATTCTAATGTTGTAGATCTTATAGCTGCCCCAGTAGGAGTTTGTCTTGTTGTGGACTCGGCTGTAGAGAAAGCAGTTGCTGTTGTTTCAAATGTAGTTTCCGAGGATGTTGATTCGACTGTAGGTTTCGATGTTGTGGATTCAAGGGTAGATTCTATGGTTGTAGTATCGGTTGTAGATCTTGTAGCTGCCCCAGTAGGAGTTTTGCTTGTTGTGGACTCGGCTGTAGAGAAAGCAGTTGCTGTTTTTTCAAATGTAGTTTCCGAGGATGTTGATTCGACTGTAGTGTTCGATGTTGTGGATTCTAGTGTAGATTCTTTGGTTGTAGTATCAGTTGTGGATTCTAATGTTGTAGATCTTGTAGCTGCCCCAGTAGGAGTTTGTCTTGTTGTGGACTCGGCTGTAGAGAAAGCAGTTGCTGTTGTTTCAAATGTAGTTTCCGAGGATGTTGATTCGACTGTAGGTTTCGATGTTGAGGATTCAAGGGTAGATTCTATGGTTGTAGTATCGGTTGTAGATCTTGTAGCTGCCCCAGTAGGAGTTTGTCTTGTCGTGGACTTGGATGTAGAGAAAGCAGTTGCTGTTGTTTCAAACGTAGTTTCAGAGGATGTTGATTCGACTGTTGGTTTCGATGTTGTGGATTTTAGGGTAGATTCTGTGGTTGTAGTATCGGTTGTGGATTCTAATGTTGTAGATCTTATAGCTGCCCCAGTAGGAGTTTGTCTTGTTGTGGACTCGGCTGTAGAGAAAGCAGTTGCTGTTGTTTCAAATGTAGTTTCCGAGGATGTTGATTCGACTGTAGGTTTCGATGTTGTGGATTCAAGGGTAGATTCTATGGTTGTAGTATCGGTTGTAGATCTTGTAGCTGCCCCAGTAGGAGTTTTGCTTGTTGTGGACTCGGCTGTAGAGAAAGCAGTTGCTGTTTTTTCAAATGTAGTTTCCGAGGATGTTGATTCGACTGTAGTGTTCGATGTTGTGGATTCTAGTGTAGATTCTTTGGTTGTAGTATCAGTTGTGGATTCTAATGTTGTAGATCTTGTAGCTGCCCCAGTAGGAGTTTGTCTTGTTGTGGACTCGGCTGTAGAGAAAGCAGTTGCTGTTGTTTCAAACGTAGTTTCAGAGGATGTTGATTCGACTGTTGGTTTCGATGTTGTGGATTTTAGGGTAGATTCTGTGGTTGTAGTATCGGTTGTGGATTCTAATGTTGTAGATCTTATAGCTGCCCCAGTAGGAGTTTGTCTTGTTGTGGACTCGGCTGTAGAGAAAGCAGTTGCTGTTGTTTCAAATGTAGTTTCCGAGGATGTTGATTCGACTGTAGGTTTCGATGTTGTGGATTCAAGTGTAGATTCTGTGGTTGTAGTATCAGTTGTGGATTCTAATGTTGTAGATCTTGTAGCTGCCCCAGTAGGAGTTTGTCTTGTTGTGGACTCGGCTGTAGAGAAAGCAGTTGCTGTTGTTTCAAATGTAGTTTCCGAGGATGTTGATTTGACTGTAGGTTTCGATGTTGTGGATTCAAGGGTAGATTCTATGGTTGTAGTATCGGTTGTAGATCTTGTAGCTGCCCCAGTAGGAGTTTGTCTTGTTGTGGACTCGGCTGTAGAGAAAGCAATTGCTGTTGTTTCAAATGTAGTTTCCGAGGATGTTGATTTGACTGTAGGTTTCGATGTTGTGGATTCAAGGGTAGATTCTATGGCTGTAGTATCGGTTGTAGATCTTGTAGCTGCCCCAGTAGGAGTTTGTCTTGTTGTGGACTCGTCTGTAGAGAAAGCAGTTGCTGTTGTTTCAAATGTAGTTTCCGAGGATGTTGATTCGACTGTAGGTTTCGATGTTGTGGATTCTAGTGTAGATTCTTTGGTTGTAGTATCAGTTGTGGATTCTAATGTTGTAGATCTTGTAGCTGCTCCAGTAGGAGTTTGTCTTGTTGTGGACTCGGCTGTAGAGAAAGCAGTTGCTGTTGTTTCAAATGTAGTTTCCGAGGATGTTGATTCGATTGTAGGTTTCGATGTTGTGGATTCAAGGGTAGATTCTATGGTTTTAGTATCGGTTGTAGATCTTGTAGCTGCCCCAGTAGGAGTTTGTCTTGTCGTGGACTTGGATGTAGAGAAAGCAGTTGCTGTTGTTTCAAATGTAGTTTCAGAGGATGTTGATTCGACTGTTGGTTTCGATGTTGTGGATTTTAGGGTAGATTCTGTGGTTGTAGTATCGGTTGTGGATTCTAACGTTGTAGATCTTATAGCTGCCCCAGTAGGAGTTTGTCTTGTTGTGGACTCGGCTGTAGAGAAAGCAGTTGCTGTTGTTTCAAATGTAGTTTCCGAGGATGTTGATTCGATTGTAGGTTTCGATGTTGTGGATTCAAGGGTAGATTCTATGGTTGTAGTATCGGTTGTAGATCTTGTAGCTGCCCCAGTAGGAGTTTGTCTTGTCGTGGACTTGGCTGTAGAGAAAGCAGTTGCTGTTGTTTCAAATGTAGTTTCAGAGGATGTTGATTCGACTGTTGGTTTCGATGTTGTGGATTTTAGGGTAGATTCTGTGGTTGTAGTATCGGTTGTGGATTCTAACGTTGTAGATCTTATAGCTGCCCCAGTAGGAGTTTGTCTTGTTGTGGACTCGGCTGTAGAGAAAGCAGTTGCTGTTGTTTCAAATGTAGTTTCCGAGGATGTTGATTCGACTGTAGGTTTCGATGTTGTGGATTCAAGGGTAGATTCTATGGTTGTAGTATCGGTTGTAGATCTTGTAGCTGCCCCAGTAGGAGTTTTGCTTGTTGTGGACTCGGCTGTAGAGAAAGCAGTTGCTGTTGTTTCAAATGTAGTTTCCGAGGATGTTGATTCGACTGTAGTGTTCGATGTTGTGGATTCTAGTGTAGATTCTTTGGTTGTAGTATCAGTTGTGGATTCTAATGTTGTAGATCTTGTAGCTGCCCCAGTAGGAGTTTGTCTTGTTGTGGACTCGGCTGTAGAGAAAGCAGTTGCTGTTGTTTCAAACGTAGTTTCAGAGGATGTTGATTCGACTGTTGGTTTCGATGTTGTGGATTTTAGGGTAGATTCTGTGGTTGTAGTATCGGTTGTGGATTCTAATGTTGTAGATCTTATAGCTGCCCCAGGAGGAGTTTGTCTTGTTGTGGACTCGGCAGTAGAGAAAGCAGTTGCTGTTGTTTCAAATGTAGTTTCCGAGGATGTTGATTCGACTGTAGGTTTCGATGTTGTGGATTCAAGTGTAGATTCTGTGGTTGTAGTATCGGTTGTAGATCTTGTAGCTGCCCCAGTAGGAGTTTGTCTTGTTGTGGACTCGGCTGTAGAGAAAGCAGTTGCTGTTGTTTCAAATGTAGTTTCCGAGGATGTTGATTCGACTGTAGGTTTCGATGTTGAGGATTCAAGGGTAGATTCTATGGTTGTAGTATCGGTTGTAGATCTTGTAGCTGCCCCAGTAGGAGTTTGTCTTGTCGTGGACTTGGATGTAGAGAAAGCAGTTGCTGTTGTTTCAAACGTAGTTTCAGAGGATGTTGATTCGACTGTTGGTTTCGATGTTGTGGATTTTAGGGTAGATTCTGTGGTTGTAGTATCGGTTGTGGATTCTAATGTTGTAGATCTTATAGCTGCCCCAGTAGGAGTTTGTCTTGTTGTGGACTCGGCTGTAGAGAAAGCAGTTGCTGTTGTTTCAAATGTAGTTTCCGAGGATGTTGATTCGACTGTAGGTTTCGATGTTGTGGATTCTAGTGTAGATTCTTTGGTTGTAGTATCAGTTGTGGATTCTAATGTTGTAGATCTTGTAGCTGCCCCAGTAGGAGTTTGTCTTGTTGTGGACTCGGCTGTAGAGAAAGCAGTTGCTGTTGTTTCAAACGTAGTTTCAGAGGATGTTGATTCGACTGTTGGTTTCGATGTTGTGGATTTTAGGGTAGATTCTGTGGTTGTAGTATCGGTTGTGGATTCTAATGTTGTAGATCTTATAGCTGCCCCAGTAGGAGTTTGTCTTGTTGTGGACTCGGCTGTAGAGAAAGCAGTTGCTGTTGTTTCAAATGTAGTTTCCGAGGATGTTGATTCGACTGTAGGTTTCGATGTTGTGGATTCAAGGGTAGATTCTGTGGTTGTAGTATCAGTTGTGGATTCTAATGTTGTAGATCTTGTAGCTGCCCCAGTAGGAGTTTGTCTTGTTGTGGACTCGGCTGTAGAGAAAGCAGTTGCTGTTGTTTCAAATGTAGTTTCCGAGGATGTTGATTTGACTGTAGGTTTCGATGTTGTGGATTCAAGGGTAGATTCTATGGTTGTAGTATAGGTTGTAGATCTTGTAGCTGCCCCAGTAGGAGTTTGTCTTGTTGTGGACTCGGCTGTAGAGAAAGCAATTGCTGTTGTTTCAAATGTAGTTTCCGAGGATGTTGATTTGACTGTAGGTTTCGATGTTGTGGATTCAAGGGTAGATTCTATGGCTGTAGTATCGGTTGTAGATCTTGTAGCTGCCCCAGTAGGAGTTTGTCTTGTTGTGGACTCGTCTGTAGAGAAAGCAGTTGCTGTTGTTTCAAATGTAGTTTCCGAGGATGTTGATTCGACTGTAGGTTTCGATGTTGTGGATTCTAGTGTAGATTCTGTGGTTGTAGTATCAGTTGTGGATTCTAATGTTGTAGATCTTGTAGCTGCCCCAGTAGGAGTTTGTCTTGTTGTGGACTCGGCTGTAGAGAAAGCAGTTGCTGTTGTTTCAAATGTAGTTTCCGAGGATGTTGATTCGACTGTAGGTTTCGATGTTGTGGATTCAAGGGCAGATTCTATGGTTGTAGTATCGGTTGTAGATCTTGTAGCTGCCCCAGTAGGAGTTTGCCTTGTCGTGGACTCGGCTGTAGAGAAAGCAGTTGCTGTTGTTTCAAATGTAGTTTCCGAGGATGTTGATTCGACTGTAGGTTTCAATGTTGTGGATTCAAGGGTAGATTCTATGGTTGTAGTATCGGTTGTAGATCTTGTAGCTGCCCCAGTAGGAGTTTTTCTTGTTGTGGACTCGGCTGTAGATAAAGCAGTTGCTGTTGTTTCAAATGTAGTTTCCGAGGATGTTGATTCGACTGTAGGTTTCAATGTTGTGGATTCAAGGGTAGATTCTATGGTTGTAGTATCGGTTGTAGATCTTGTAGCTGCCCCAGTAGGAGTTTGCCTTGTCGTGGACTTGGATGTAGAGAAAGCTGTTGCTGTTGTTTCAAATGTAGTTTCCGAGGATGTTGATTCGACTGTAGGTTTCGATGTTGTGGATTCTAGTGTAGATTCTGTGGTTGTAGTATCGGTTGTGGATTCTAATGTTGTAGATCTTGTAGCTGCCCCAGTAGGAGTTTGTCTTGTTGTGGACTTGGCTGTAGAGAAAGCAGTTGCTGTTGTTTCAAATGTAGTTTCCGAGGATGTTGATTCGACTGTAGGTTTCGATGTTGTGGATTCAAGGGTAGATTCTATGGTTGTAGTATCGGTTGTAGATCTTGTAGCTGCCCCAGTAGGAGTTTTTCTTGTTGTGGACTCGGCTGTAGAGAAAGCATTTGCTGTTGTTTCAAATGTAGTTTCCGAGGATGTTGATTCGACTGTAGGTTTCGATGTTGTGGATTCAAGGGTAGATTCTATGGCTGTAGTATCGGTTGTAGATCTTGTAGCTGCCCCAGTAGGAGTTTGTCTTGTTGTGGACTCGTCTGTAGAGAAAGCAGTTGCTGTTGTTTCAAATGTAGTTTCCGAGGATGTTGATTCGACTGTAGGTTTCGATGTTGTGGATTCTAGTGTAGATTCTGTGGTTGTAGTATCAGTTGTGGATTCTAATGTTGTAGATCTTGTAGCTGCCCCAGTAGGAGTTTGTCTTGTTGTGGACTCGGCTGTAGAGAAAGCAGTTGCTGTTGTTTCAAATGTAGTTTCCGAGGATGTTGATTCGACTGTAGGTTTCGATGTTGTGGATTCAAGGGCAGATTCTATGGTTGTAGTATCGGTTGTAGATCTTGTAGCTGCCCCAGTAGGAGTTTGCCTTGTCGTGGACTCGGCTGTAGAGAAAGCAGTTGCTGTTGTTTCAAATGTAGTTTCCGAGGATGTTGATTCGACTGTAGGTTTCAATGTTGTGGATTCAAGGGTAGATTCTATGGTTGTAGTATCGGTTGTAGATCTTGTAGCTGCCCCAGTAGGAGTTTTTCTTGTTGTGGACTCGGCTGTAGAGAAAGCAGTTGCTGTTGTTTCAAATGTAGTTTCCGAGGATGTTGATTCGACTGTAGGTTTCAATGTTGTGGATTCAAGGGTAGATTCTATGGTTGTAGTATCGGTTGTAGATCTTGTAGCTGCCCCAGTAGGAGTTTGCCTTGTCGTGGACTTGGATGTAGAGAAAGCTGTTGCTGTTGTTTCAAATGTAGTTTCCGAGGATGTTGATTCGACTGTAGGTTTCGATGTTGTGGATTCTAGTGTAGATTCTGTGGTTGTAGTATCGGTTGTGGATTCTAATGTTGTAGATCTTGTAGCTGCCCCAGTAGGAGTTTGTCTTGTTGTGGACTTGGCTGTAGAGAAAGCAGTTGCTGTTGTTTCAAATGTAGTTTCCGAGGATGTTGATTCGACTGTAGGTTTCGATGTTGTGGATTCAAGGGTAGATTCTATGGTTGTAGTATCGGTTGTAGATCTTGTAGCTGCCCCAGTAGGAGTTTTTCTTGTTGTGGACTCGGCTGTAGAGAAAGCAGTTGCTGTTGTTTCAAATGTAGTTTCCGAGGATGTTGATTCGACTGTAGGTTTCGATGTTGTGGATTCTAGTGTAGATTCTGTGGTTGTAGTATCAGTTGTGGATTCTAATGTTGTAGATCTTGTAGCTGCCCCAGTAGGAGTTTGTCTTGTTGTGGACTCGGCTGTAGAGAAAGCAGTTGCTGTTGTTTCAAATGTAGTTTCCGAGGATGTTGATTCGATTGTAGGTTTCGATGTTGTGGATTCTAGTGTAGATTCTGTGGTTGTAGTATCGGTTGTGGATTCTAACGTTGTAGATCTTGTAGCTGCCCCAGTAGGAGTTTGTCTTGTTGTGGACTTGGCTGTAGAGAAAGCAGTTGCTGTTGTTTCAAATGTAGTTTCCGAGGATGTTGATTCGACTGTAGGTTTCGATGTTGTGGATTCAAGGGTAGATTCTATGGTTGTAGTATCGGTTGTAGATCTTGTAGCTGCCCCAGTAGGAGTTTTTCTTGTTGTGGACTCGGCTGTAGAGAAAGCAGTTGCTGTTGTTTCAAATGTAGTTTCCGAGGATGTTGATTCGACTGTAGGTTTCGATGTTGTGGATTCTAGTGTAGATTCTGTGGTTGTAGTATCAGTTGTGGATTCTAATGTTGTAGATCTTGTAGCTGCCCCAGTAGGAGTTTGTCTTGTTGTGGACTCGGCTGTAGAGAAAGCAGTTGCTGTTGTTTCAAATGTATTTTCCGAGGATGTTGATTCGACTGTAGGTTTCGATGTTGTGGATTCAAGGGTAGATTCTATGGTTGTAGTATCGGTTGTAGATCTTGTAGCTGCCCCAGTAGGAGTTTGCCTTGTCGTGGACTCGGCTGTAGAGAAAGCAGTTGCTGTTGTTTCAAATGTAGTTTCCGAGGATGTTGATTCGACTGTAGGTTTCAATGTTGTGGATTCAAAGGTAGATTCTATGGCTGTAGTATCGGTTGTAGATCTTGTAGCTGCCCCAGTAGGAGTTTGTCTTGTTGTGGACTCGTCTGTAGAGAAAGCAGTTGCTGTTGTTTCAAATGTAGTTTCCGAGGATGTTGATTCGACTGTAGGTTTCGATGTTGTGGATTCAAGGGTAGATTCTATGGTTGTAGTATCGGTTGTAGATCTTGTAGCTGCCCCAGTAGGAGTTTGCCTTGTCGTGGACTTGGATGTAGAGAAAGCTGTTGCTGTTGTTTCAAATGTAGTTTCCGAGGATGTTGATTCGACTGTAGGTTTCGATGTTGTGGATTCTAGTGTAGATTCTGTGGTTGTAGTATCGGTTGTGGATTCTAATGTTGTAGATCTTGTAGCTGCCCCAGTAGGAGTTTGTCTTGTTGTGGACTTGGCTGTAGATTGTAGTATTCTATGGTTGTAGGATTCTAATGTTGTAGATCTTGTAGCTGCCCCAGTAGGAGTTTGTCTTGTTGTGGACTCGGCTGTAGAGAAAGCAGTTGCTGTTGTTTCAAATGTAGTTTCCGAGGATGTTGATTCGATTGTAGGTTTCGATGTTGTGGATTCTAGTGTAGATTCTGTGGTTGTAGTATCGGTTGTGGATTCTAACGTTGTAGATCTTGTAGCTGCCCCAGTAGGAGTTTGTCTTGTTGTGGACTTGGCTGTAGAGAAAGCAGTTGCTGTTGTTTCAAATGTAGTTTCCGAGGATGTTGATTCGACTGTAGGTTTCGATGTTGTGGATTCAAGGGTAGATTCTATGGTTGTAGTATCGGTTGTAGATCTTGTAGCTGCCCCAGTAGGAGTTTTTCTTGTTGTGGACTCGGCTGTAGAGAAAGCAGTTGCTGTTGTTTCAAATGTAGTTTCCGAGGATGTTGATTCGACTGTAGGTTTCGATGTTGTGGATTCTAGTGTAGATTCTGTGGTTGTAGTATCAGTTGTGGATTCTAATGTTGTAGATCTTGTAGCTGCCCCAGTAGGAGTTTGTCTTGTTGTGGACTCGGCTGTAGAGAAAGCAGTTGCTGTTGTTTCAAATGTAGTTTCCGAGGATGTTGATTCGACTGTAGGTTTCGATGTTGTGGATTCAAGGGTAGATTCTATGGTTGTAGTATCGGTTGTAGATCTTGTAGCTGCCCCAGTAGGAGTTTGCCTTGTCGTGGACTCGGCTGTAGAGAAAGCAGTTGCTGTTGTTTCAAATGTAGTTTCCGAGGATGTTGATTCGACTGTAGGTTTCAATGTTGTGGATTCAAGGGTAGATTCTATGGTTGTAGTATCGGTTGTAGATCTTGTAGCTGCCCCAGTAGGAGTTTTTCTTGTTGTGGACTCGGCTGTAGAGAAAGCAGTTGCTGTTGTTTCAAATGTAGTTTCCGAGGATGTTGATTCGACTGTAGGTTTCGATGTTGTGGATTCAAGGGTAGATTCTATGGTTGTAGTATCGGTTGTGGATTCTAACGTTGTAGATCTTTTAGCTGCCCCAGTAGGAGTTTGTCTTGTTGTGGACTCAAGTGTAGATTCTGTGGTTTTTGGTTCGGTTGTGGATTCAGTTGTAGATCTTTTAGCTGCCCCAGTAGGAGTTTGTCTTGTTGTGGACACGGCTGTAGAGAAAGCAGTTGCTGTTGTTTCAAATGTAGTTTCCCCAGATCTTGTAGCTGTCCCAGTAGGAGTTTGCCTGGTCGTGGACTTGGATGTAGAGAAAGCTGTTGCTGTTGTTTCAAATGTAGTTTCCGAGGATGTTGATTCGACTGTAGGTTTCGATGTTGTGGATTCAAGGGTAGATTCTATGGTTGTAGTATCGGTTGTGGATTCTAACGTTGTAGATCTTTTAGCTGCCCCAGTAGGAGTTTTTCTTGTTGTGGACTCGGCTGTAGAGAAAGCAGTTGCTGTTGTTTCAAATGTAGTTTCCGAGGATGTTGATTCGACTGTTGGTTTCGATGTTGTGGATTCAAGGGTAGATTCTATGGTTGTAGTATCGGTTGTAGATCTTGTAGCTGCTCCAGTAGGAGTTTGCCTTGTAGTGGACTTGGATGTAGAGAAAGCTGTTGCTGTTGTTTCAAATGTAGTTTCCGAGGATGTTGATTCGACTGTTGGTTTCGATGTTGTGGATTCAAGGGTAGATTCTATGGTTGTAGTATCGGTTGTAGATCTTGTAGCTGTCCCAGTAGGAGTTTGCCTTGTCGTGGACTTGGATGTAGAGAAAGCAGTTGCTGTTGTTTCAAATGTAGTTTCCGAGGATGTTGATTCGACTGTAGGTTTCGATGTTGTGGATTCAAGGGTAGATTCTATGGTTGTAGTATCGGTTGTAGATCTTGTAGCTGCCCCAGTAGGAGTTTGCCTTGTAGTGGACTTGGATGTAGAGAAAGCTGTTGCTGTTGTTTCAAATGTAGTTTCCGAGGATGTTGATTCGACTGTTGGTTTCGATGTTGTGGATTCAAGGGTAGATTCTAAGGTTGTAGTATCGGTTGTGGATTCTAACGTTGTAGATCTTTTAGCTGCCCCAGTAGGAGTTTGTCTTGTTGTGGACTCAAGTGTAGATTCTGTGGTTTTTGGTTCGGTTGTGGATTCAGTTGTAGATCTTTTTGCTGCCCCAGTAGGAGTTTGTCTTGTTGTGGACACGGCTGTAGAGAAAGCAGTTGCTGTTGTTTCAAATGTAGTTTCCGAGGATGTTGATTCGACTGTAGGTTTCGATGTTGTGGATTCAAGGGTAGATTCTATGGTTGTAGTATCGGTTGTAGATCTTGTAGCTGCCCCAGTAGGAGTTTGCCTTGTCGTGGACTTGGATGTAGAGAAAGCAGTTGCTGTTGTTTCAAATGTAGTTTCCGAGGATGTTGATTCGACTGTAGGTTTCGATGTTGTGGATTCAAGGGTAGATTCTATGGTTGTAGTATCGGTCGAGGATGTTGATTCGATTGTAGGTTTCGATGTTGTGGATTCAAGGGTAGATTCTGTGGTTGTAGTATCAGTTGTAAATCTTGTAGCTGCCCCAGTAGGAGTTTGTCTTGTTGTGGACTCGGCTGTAGAGAAAGCAGTTGCTGTTGTTTCAAATGTAGTTTCCGAGGATGTTGATTCGACTGTAGGTTTCGATGTTGTGGATTCTAGTGTAGATTCTGTGGTTGTAGTATCAGTTGTGGATTCTAATGTTGTAGAACTTGTAGCTGCCCCAGTAGGAGTTTGTCTTGTTGTGGACTCGGCTGTAGAGAAAGCAGTTGCTGTTGTTTCAAATGTAGTTTCCGAGGATGTTGATTCGATTGTAGGTTTCGATGTTGTGGATTCTAGTGTAGATTCTGTGGTTGTAGTATCGGTTGTGGATTCTAACGTTGTAGATCTTGTAGCTGCCCCAGTAGGAGTTTGTCTTGTTGTGGACTTGGCTGTAGAGAAAGCAGTTGCTGTTGTTTCAAATGTAGTTTCCGAGGATGTTGATTCGACTGTAGGTTTCGATGTTGTGGATTCAAGGGTAGATTCTATGGTTGTAGTATCGGTTGTAGATCTTGTAGCTGCCCCAGTAGGAGTTTTTCTTGTTGTGGACTCGGCTGTAGAGAAAGCAGTTGCTGTTGTTTCAAATGTAGTTTCCGAGGATGTTGATTCGACTGCAGGTTTCGATGTTGTGGATTCTAGTGTAGATTCTGTGGTTGTAGTATCAGTTGTAAATCTTGTAGCTGCCCCAGTAGGAGTTTGTCTTGTTGTGGACTCGGCTGTAGAGAAAGCAGTTGCTGTTGTTTCAAATGTAGTTTCCGAGGATGTTGATTCGACTGTAGGTTTCGATGTTGTGGATTCAAGGGTAGATTCTGTGGTTGTAGTATCAGTTGTGGATTCTAATGTTGTAGATCTTGTAGCTGCCCCAGTAGGAGTTTGCCTTGTCGTGGACTTGGATGTAGAGAAAGCAGTTGCTGTTGTTTCAAATGTAGTTTCCGAGGATGTTGATTCGACTGTAGGTTTCGATGTTGTGGATTCAAGGGTAGATTCTATGGTTGTAGTATCGGTTGTAGATCTTGTAGCTGCCCCAGTAGGAGTTTGCCTTGTCGTGGACTTGGATGTAGAGAAAGCAGTTGCTGTTGTTTCAAAAGTAGTTTCCGAGGATGTTGATTCGACTGTAGGTTTCGATGTTTTGGATTCAAGGGTAGATTCTATGGTTGTAGTATCGGTTGTAGATCTTATAGCTGCCCCAGTAGGAGTTTTTCTTGTTGTGGACTCGGCTGTAGAGAAAGCAGTTGCTGTTGTTTCAAATGTAGTTTCCGAGGATGTTGATTCGACTGTAGGTTTCGATGTTGTGGATTCTAGTGTAGATTCTGTAGTTATAGTATCAGTTGTGGATTCTAATGTTGTAGATCTTGTAGCTGCCCCAGTAGGAGTTTGTCTTGTTGTGGACTCGGCTGTAGAGAAAGCAGTTGCTGTTGTTTCAAATGTAGTTTCAGAGGATGTTGATTCGACTGATGGTTTCGATGTTGTGGATTTTAGGGTAGATTCTGTGGTTGTAGTATCGGTTGTGGATTCTAACGTTGTAGATCTTTTAGCTGCCCCAGTAGGAGTTTGTCTTGTTGGGGACCCGGCTGTAGAGAAGACAGTTGCTGTTGTTTCAAATGTAGTTTCCGAGGATGTTGATTTGACTGTAGGTTTCGATGTTGTGGATTCAAGGGTAGATTCTATGGTTGTAGTATTGGTTGTAGATCTTGTAGCTGCCCCAGTAGGAGTTTGTCTTGTTGTGGACTCTGCTGTAGAGAAAGCAGTTGCTGTTGTTTCAAATGTAGTTTCCGAGGATGTTGATTCGATTGTAGGTTTCGATGTTGTGGATTCAAGGGTAGATTCTGTGGTTGTAGTATCAGTTGTAAATCTTGTAGCTGCCCCAGTAGGAGTTTTTCTTGTTGTGGACTCGGCTGTAGAGAAAGCAGTTGCTGTTGTTTCAAATGTAGTTTCCGAGGATGTTGATTCGACTGTAGGTTTCGATGTTGTGGATTCAAGGGTAGATTCTGTGGTTGTAGTATCAGTTGTGGATTCTAATGTTGTAGATCTTGTAGCTGCCCCAGTAGGAGTTTTGCTTGTTGTGGACTCGGCTGTAGAGAAAGCAGTTGCTGTTGTTTCAAATGTAGTTTCCGAGGATGTTGATTCGATTGTAGGTTTCGATGTTGTGGATTCAAGGGTAGATTCTGTGGTTGTAGTATCAGTTGTAAATCTTGTAGCTGCCCCAGTAAGAGTTTGTCTTGTTGTGGACTCGGCTGTAGAGAAAGCAGTTGCTGTTGTTTCAAATGTAGTTTCCGAGGATGTTGATTCGACTGTAGGTTTCGATGTTGTGGATTCAAGGGTAGATTCTATGGTTGTAGTATCGGTTGTAGATCTTGTAGCTGCCCCAGTAGGAGTTTTTCTTGTTGTGGACTCGGCTGTAGAGAAAGCAGTTGCTGTTGTTTCAAATGTAGTTTCCGAGGATGTTGATTCGACTGTAGGTTTCGATGTTGTGGATTCTAGTGTAGATTCTGTGGTTGTAGTATCAGTTGTGGATTCTAATGTTGTAGATCTTGTAGCTGCCCCAGTAGGAGTTTGTCTTGTTGTGGACTCGGCTGTAGAGAAAGCAGTTGCTGTTGTTTCAAATGTAGTTTCCGAGGATGTTGATTCGACTGTAGGTTTCGATGTTGTGGATTCTAGTGTAGATTCTGTGGTTGTAGTATCAGTTGTGGATTCTAATGTTTTAGATCTTGTAGCTGCCCCAGTAGGAGTTTGTCTTGTTGTGGACTCAAGTGTAGATTCTGTGGTTTTTGGTTCGGTTGTGGATTCAGTTGTAGATCTTTTAGCTGCCCCAGTAGGAGTTTGTCTTGTTGTGGACACGGCTGTAGAGAAAGCAGTTGCTGTTGTTTCAAATGTAGTTTCCCCAGATCTTGTAGCTGTCCCAGTAGGAGTTTGCCTGGTCGTGGACTTGGATGTAGAGAAAGCTGTTGCTGTTGTTTCAAATGTAGTTTCCGAGGATGTTGATTCGACTGTAGGTTTCGATGTTGTGGATTCAAGGGTAGATTCTATGGTTGTAGTATCGGTTGTGGATTCTAACGTTGTAGATCTTTTAGCTGCCCCAGTAGGAGTTTTTCTTGTTGTGGACTCGGCTGTAGAGAAAGCAGTTGCTGTTGTTTCAAATGTAGTTTCCAAGGATGTTGATTTGACTGTAGGTTTCGATGTTGTGGATTCAAGGGTAGATTCTAAGGTTGTAGTATCGGTTGTGGATTCTAACATTGTAGATCTTTTAGCTGCCCCAGTAGGAGTTTGTCTTGTTGTGGACACGGCTGTAGAGAAAGCAGTTGCTGTTGTTTCAAATGTAGTTTCCGAGGATGTTGATTCGACTGTAGGTTTCGATGTTGTGGATTCAAGGGTAGATTCTATGGTTGTAGTATCGGTTGTAGATCTTGTAGCTGCCCCAGTAGGAGTTTGCCTTGTCGTGGACTTGGATGTAGAGAAAGCAGTTGCTGTTGTTTCAAATGTAGTTTCCGAGGATGTTGATTCGACTGTAGGTTTCGATGTTGTGGATTCAAGGGTAGAGTCTATGGTTGTAGTATCGGTTGTAGATCTTGTAGCTGCCCCAGTAGGAGTTTGCCTTTTCGTGGACTTGGATGTAGAGAAAGCAGTTGCTGTTGTTTCAAATGTAGTTTCCGAGGATGTTGATTCGACTGTCGGTTTCGATGTTGTGGATTCAAGGGTAGATTCTATGGTTGTAGTATCGGTTGTAGATCTTATAGCTGCCCCAGTAGGAGCTTTTCTTGTTGTGGACTCGGCTGTAGAGAAAGCAGTTGCTGTTGTTTCAAATGTAGTTTCCGAGGATGTTGATTCGACTGTAGGTTTCGATGTTGTGGATTCTAGTTTAAATTCTGTGGTTGTAGTATCAGTTGTGGATTCTAATGTTGTAGATCTTGTAGCTGCCCCAGTAGGAGTTTGTCTTGTTGTGGACTCGGCTGTAGAGAAAGCAGTTGCTGTTGTTTCAAATGTAGTTTCAGAGGATGTTGATTCGACTGATGGTTTCGATGTTGTGGATTTTAGGGTAGATTCTGTGGTTGTAGTATCGGTTGTGGATTCTAACGTTGTAGATCTTTTAGCTGCCCCAGTAGGAGTTTGTCTTGTTGGGGACCCGGCTGTAGAGAAGACAGTTGCTGTTGTTTCAAATGTAGTTTCCGAGGATGTTGATTTGACTGTAGGTTTCGATGTTGTGGATTCAAGGGTAGATTCTATGGTTGTAGTATCGGTTGTAGATCTTGTAGCTGCCCCAGTAGGAGTTTGTCTTGTTGTGGACTCTGCTGTAGAGAAAGCAGTTGCTGTTGTTTTAAATGTAGTTTCCGAGGATGTTGATTCGATTGTAGGTTTCGATGTTGTGGATTCAAGGGTAGATTCTGTGGTTGTAGTATCAGTTGTAAATCTTGTAGCTGCCCCAGTAGGAGTTTGTCTTGTTGTGGACTCGGCTGTAGAGAAAGCAGTTGCTGTTGTTTCAAATGTAGTTTCCGAGGATGTTGATTCGACTGTAGGTTTCGATGTTGTGGATTCAAGGGTAGATTCTGTGGTTGTAGTATCAGTTGTGGATTCTAATGTTGTAGATCTTGTAGCTGCCCCAGTAGGAGTTTGTCTTGTTGTGGACTCGGCTGTAGAGAAAGCAGTTGCTGTTGTTTCAAATGTAGTTTCCGAGGATGTTGATTCGATTGTAGGTTTCGATGTTGTGGATTCAAGGGTAGATTCTGTGGTTGTAGTATCAGTTGTAAATCTTGTAGCTGCCCCAGTAGGAGTTTGTCTTGTTGTGGACTCGGCTGTAGAGAAAGCAGTTGCTGTTGTTTCAAATGTAGTTTCCGAGGATGTTGATTCGACTGTAGGTTTCGATGTTGTGGATTCTAGTGTAGATTCTTTGGTTGTAGTATCAGTTGTGGATTCTAATGTTGTAGATCTTGTAGCTGCCCCAGTAGGAGTTTGTCTTGTTGTGGACTCGGCTGTAGAGAAAGCAGTTGCTGTTGTTTCAAATGTAGTTTCCGAGGATGTTGATTCGATTGTAGGTTTCGATGTTGTGGATTCAAGGGTAGATTCTGTGGTTGTAGTATCAGTTGTAAATCTTGTAGCTGCCCCAGTAGGAGTTTGTCTTGTTGTGGACTCGGCTGTAGAGAAAGCAGTTGCTGTTGTTTCAAATGTAGTTTCCGAGGATGTTGATTCGACTGTAGGTTTCGATGTTGTGGATTCAAGGGTAGATTCTGTGGTTGTAGTATCAGTTGTAAATCTTGTAGCTGCCCCAGTAGGAGTTTGTCTTGTTGTGGACTCGGCTGTAGAGAAAGCAGTTGCTGTTGTTTCAAATGTAGTTTCCGAGGATGTTGATTCGACTGTAGGTTTCGATGTTGTGGATTCTAGTGTAGATTCTTTGGTTGTAGTATCAGTTGTGGATTCTAATGTTGTAGATCTTGTAGCTGCCCCAGTAGGAGTTTGTCTTGTTGTGGACTCGGCTGTAGAGAAAGCAGTTGCTGTTGTTTCAAATGTAGTTTCCGAGGATGTTGATTCGACTGTAGGTTTCGATGTTGTGGATTCAAGGGTAGATTCTGTGGTTGTAGTATCAGTTGTGGATTCTAATGTTGTAGATCTTGTAGCTGCCCCAGTAGGAGTTTGTCTTGTTGTGGACTCGGCTGTAGAGAAAGCAGTTGCTGTTGTTTCAAATGTAGTTTCCGAGGATGTTGATTCGATTGTAGGTTTCGATGTTGTGGATTCAAGGGTAGATTCTGTGGTTGTAGTATCAGTTGTAAATCTTGTAGCTGCCCCAGTAGGAGTTTGTCTTGTTGTGGACTCGGCTGTAGAGAAAGCAGTTGCTGTTGTTTCAAATGTAGTTTCCGAGGATGTTGATTCGACTGTAGGTTTCGATGTTGTGGATTCTAGTGTAGATTCTTTGGTTGTAGTATCAGTTGTGGATTCTAATGTTGTAGATCTTGTAGCTGCCCCAGTAGGAGTTTGTCTTGTTGTGGACTCGGCTGTAGAGAAAGCAGTTGCTGTTGTTTCAAATGTAGTTTCCGAGGATGTTGATTCGATTGTAGGTTTCGATGTTGTGGATTCAAGGGTAGATTCTGTGGTTGTAGTATCAGTTGTAAATCTTGTAGCTGCCCCAGTAGGAGTTTGTCTTGTTGTGGACTCGGCTGTAGAGAAAGCAGTTGCTGTTGTTTCAAATGTAGTTTCCGAGGATGTTGATTCGACTGTAGGTTTCGATGTTGTGGATTCAAGGGTAGATTCTGTGGTTGTAGTATCAGTTGTAAATCTTGTAGCTGCCCCAGTAGGAGTTTGTCTTGTTGTGGACTCGGCTGTAGAGAAAGCAGTTGCTGTTGTTTCAAATGTAGTTTCCGAGGATGTTGATTCGACTGTAGGTTTCGATGTTGTGGATTCTAGTGTAGATTCTTTGGTTGTAGTATCAGTTGTGGATTCTAATGTTGTAGATCTTGTAGCTGCCCCAGTAGGAGTTTGTCTTGTTGTGGACTCGGCTGTAGAGAAAGCAGTTGCTGTTGTTTCAAATGTAGTTTCCGAGGATGTTGATTCGATTGTAGGTTTCGATGTTGTGGATTCAAGGGTAGATTCTGTGGTTGTAGTATCAGTTGTAAATCTTGTAGCTGCCCCAGTAGGAGTTTGTCTTGTTGTGGACTCGGCTGTAGAGAAAGCAGTTGCTGTTGTTTCAAATGTAGTTTCCGAGGATGTTGATTCGACTGTAGGTTTCGATGTTGTGGATTCAAGGGTAGATTCTATGGTTGTAGTATCGGTTGTAGATCTTGTAGCTGCCCCAGTAGGAGTTTGTCTTGTTGTGGACTCGGCTGTAGAGAAAGCAGTTGCTGTTGTTTCAAATGTAGTTTCCGAGGATGTTGATTCGACTGTAGGTTTCGATGTTGTGGATTCTAGTGTAGATTCTTTGGTTGTAGTATCAGTTGTGGTTTCTAATGTTGTAGATCTTGTAGCTGCCCCAGTAGGAGTTTGTCTTGTTGTGGACTCGGCTGTAGAGAAAGCAGTTGCTGTTGTTTCAAATGTAGTTTCCGAGGATGTTGATTCGACTGTAGGTTTCGATGTTGTGGATTCAAGTGTAGATTCTGTGGTTGTAGTATCAGTTGTGGATTCTAATGTTGTAGATCTTGTGGCTGCCCCAGTAGGAGTTTGTCTTGTTGTGGACTCGGCTGTAGAGAAAGCAGTTGCTGTTGTTTCAAATGTAGTTTCCGAGGATGTTGATTTGACTGTAGGTTTCGATGTTGTGGATTCAAGGGTAGATTCTATGGTTGTAGTATCGGTTGTAGATCTTGTAGCTGCCCCAGTAGGAGTTTTGCTTGTTGTGGACTCGGCTGTAGAGAAAGCAGTTGCTGTTGTTTCAAATGTAGTTTCCGAGGATGTTGATTCGACTGTAGGTTTCGATGTTGTGGATTCTAGTGTAGATTCTTTGGTTGTAGTATCAGTTGTGGATTCTAATGTTGTAGATCTTGTAGCTGCCCCAGTAGGAGTTTGTCTTGTTGTGGACTCGGCTGTAGAGAAAGCAGTTGCTGTTGTTTCAAATGTAGTTTCCGAGGATGTTGATTCGACTGTTGGTTTCGATGTTGTGGATTTTAGGGTAGATTCTGTGGTTGTAGTATCGGTTGTGGATTCTAATGTTGTAGATCTTGTGGCTGCCCCAGTAGGAGTTTGTCTTGTTGTGGACTCGGCTGTAGAGAAAGCAGTTGCTGTTGTTTCAAATGTAGTTTCCGAGGATGTTGATTCGACTGTAGGTTTCGATGTTGTGGATTCAAGGGTAGATTCTATGGTTGTAGTATCGGTTGTAGATCTTGTAGCTGCCCCAGTAGGAGTTTGTCTTGTTGTGGACTCGGCTGTAGAGAAAGCAGTTGCTGTTGTTTCAAATGTAGTTTCCGAGGATGTTGATTCGACTGTAGGTTTCGATGTTGTGGATTCTAGTGTAGATTCTTTGGTTGTAGTATCAGTTGTGGATTCTAATGTTGTAGATCTTGTAGCTGCCCCAGTAGGAGTTTGTCTTGTTGTGGACTCGGCTGTAGAGAAAGCAGTTGCTGTTGTTTCAAATGTAGTTTCCGAGGATGTTGATTCGACTGTTGGTTTCGATGTTGTGGATTTTAGGGTAGATTCTGTGGTTGTAGTATCGGTTGTGGATTCTAATGTTGTAGATCTTGTGGCTGCCCCAGTAGGAGTTTGTCTTGTTGTGGACTCGGCTGTAGAGAAAGCAGTTGCTGTTGTTTCAAATGTAGTTTCCGAGGATGTTGATTCGACTGTAGGTTTCGATGTTGTGGATTCAAGGGTAGATTCTATGGTTGTAGTATCGGTTGTAGATCTTGTAGCTGCCCCAGTAGGAGTTTGTCTTGTTGTGGACTCGGCTGTAGAGAAAGCAGTTGCTGTTGTTTTAAATGTAGTTTCCGAGGATGTTGATTCGACTGTAGGTTTCGATGTTGTGGATTCTAGTGTAGATTCTTTGGTTGTAGTATCAGTTGTGGTTTCTAATGTTGTAGATCTTGTAGCTGCCCCAGTAGGAGTTTGTCTTGTTGTGGACTCGGCTGTAGAGAAAGCAGTTGCTGTTGTTTCAAATGTAGTTTCCGAGGATGTTGATTCGACTGTAGGTTTCGATGTTGTGGATTCAAGGGTAGAGTCTATGGTTGTAGTATCGGTTGTAGATCTTGTAGCTGCCCCAGTAGGAGTTTGCCTTGTCGTGGACGTGGATGTAGAGAAAGCAGTTGCTGTTGTTTCAAATGTAGTTTCCGAGGATGTTGATTCGACTGTAGGTTTCGATGTTGTGGATTCATGGGTAGATTCTATGGTTGTAGTATCGGTTGTAGATCTTATAGCTGCCCCAGTAGGAGTTTTTCTTGTTGTGGACTCGGCTGTAGAGAAAGCAGTTGCTGTTGTTTCAAATGTAGTTTCCGAGGATGTTGATTCGACTGTAGGTTTCGATGTTGTGGATTCTAGTGTAAATTCTGTGGTTGTAGTATCAGTTGTGGATTCTAATGTTGTAGATCTTGTAGCTGCCCCAGTAGGAGTTTGTCTTGTTGTGGACTCGGCTGTAGAGAAAGCAGTTGCTGTTGTTTCAAATGTAGTTTCAGAGGATGTTGATTCGACTGATGGTTTCGATGTTGTGGATTTTAGGGTAGATTCTGTGGTTGTAGTATCGGTTGTGGATTCTAACGTTGTAGATCTTTTAGCTGCCCCAGTAGGAGTTTGTCTTGTTGGGGACCCGGCTGTAGAGAAGACAGTTGCTGTTGTTTCAAATGTAGTTTCCGAGGATGTTGATTTGACTGTAGGTTTCGATGTTGTGGATTCAAGGGTAGATTCTATGGTTGTAGTATCGGTTGTAGATCTTGTAGCTGCCCCAGTAGGAGTTTGTCTTGTTGTGGACTCTGCTGTAGAGAAAGCAGTTGCTGTTGTTTCAAATGTAGTTTCCGAGGATGTTGATTCGATTGTAGGTTTCGATGTTGTGGATTCAAGGGTAGATTCTGTGGTTGTAGTATCAGTTGTAAATCTTGTAGCTGCCCCAGTAGGAGTTTGTCTTGTTGTGGACTCGGCTGTAGAGAAAGCAGTTGCTGTTGTTTCAAATGTAGTTTCCGAGGATGTTGATTCGACTGTAGGTTTCGATGTTGTGGATTCAAGGGTAGATTCTGTGGTTGTAGTATCAGTTGTAAATCTTGTAGCTGCCCCAGTAGGAGTTTGTCTTGTTGTGGACTCGGCTGTAGAGAAAGCAGTTGCTGTTGTTTCAAATGTAGTTTCCGAGGATGTTGATTCGATTGTAGGTTTCGATGTTGTGGATTCAAGGGTAGATTCTGTGGTTGTAGTATCAGTTGTAAATCTTGTAGCTGCCCCAGTAGGAGTTTGTCTTGTTGTGGACTCGGCTGTAGAGAAAGCAGTTGCTGTTGTTTCAAATGTAGTTTCCGAGGATGTTGATTCGACTGTAGGTTTCGATGTTGTGGATTCTAGTGTAGATTCTTTGGTTGTAGTATCAGTTGTGGATTCTAATGTTGTAGATCTTGTAGCTGCCCCAGTAGGAGTTTGTCTTGTTGTGGACTCGGCTGTAGAGAAAGCAGTTGCTGTTGTTTCAAATGTAGTTTCCGAGGATGTTGATTCGACTGTTGGTTTCGATGTTGTGGATTTTAGGGTAGATTCTGTGGTTGTAGTATCGGTTGTGGATTCTAATGTTGTAGATCTTGTGGCTGCCCCAGTAGGAGTTTGTCTTGTTGTGGACTCGGCTGTAGAGAAAGCAGTTGCTGTTGTTTCAAATGTAGTTTCCGAGGATGTTGATTCGACTGTAGGTTTCGATGTTGTGGATTCAAGGGTAGATTCTATGGTTGTAGTATCGGTTGTAGATCTTGTAGCTGCCCCAGTAGGAGTTTGTCTTGTTGTGGACTCGGCTGTAGAGAAAGCAGTTGCTGTTGTTTCAAATGTAGTTTCCGAGGATGTTGATTCGACTGTAGGTTTCGATGTTGTGGATTCTAGTGTAGATTCTTTGGTTGTAGTATCAGTTGTGGATTCTAATGTTGTAGATCTTGTAGCTGCCCCAGTAGGAGTTTGTCTTGTTGTGGACTCGGCTGTAGAGAAAGCAGTTGCTGTTGTTTCAAATGTAGTTTCCGAGGATGTTGATTCGACTGTTGGTTTCGATGTTGTGGATTTTAGGGTAGATTCTGTGGTTGTAGTATCGGTTGTGGATTCTAATGTTGTAGATCTTGTGGCTGCCCCAGTAGGAGTTTGTCTTGTTGTGGACTCGGCTGTAGAGAAAGCAGTTGCTGTTGTTTCAAATGTAGTTTCCGAGGATGTTGATTCGACTGTAGGTTTCGATGTTGTGGATTCAAGGGTAGATTCTATGGTTGTAGTATCGGTTGTAGATCTTGTAGCTGCCCCAGTAGGAGTTTGTCTTGTTGTGGACTTGGATGTAGAGAAAGCAGTTGCTGTTGTTTCAAATGTAGTTTCCGAGGATGTTGATTCGACTGTAGGTTTCGATGTTGTGGATTCATGGGTAGATTCTATGGTTGTAGTATCGGTTGTAGATCTTATAGCTGCCCCAGTAGGAGTTTTTCTTGTTGTGGACTCGGCTGTAGAGAAAGCAGTTGCTGTTGTTTCAAATGTAGTTTCCGAGGATGTTGATTCGACTGTAGGTTTCGATGTTGTGGATTCTAGTGTAAATTCTGTGGTTGTAGTATCAGTTGTGGATTCTAATGTTGTAGATCTTGTAGCTGCCCCAGTAGGAGTTTGTCTTGTTGTGGACTCGGCTGTAGAGAAAGCAGTTGCTGTTGTTTCAAATGTAGTTTCAGAGGATGTTGATTCGACTGATGGTTTCGATGTTGTGGATTTTAGGGTAGATTCTGTGGTTGTAGTATCGGTTGTGGATTCTAACGTTGTAGATCTTTTAGCTGCCCCAGTAGGAGTTTGTCTTGTTGGGGACCCGGCTGTAGAGAAGACAGTTGCTGTTGTTTCAAATGTAGTTTCCGAGGATGTTGATTTGACTGTAGGTTTCGATGTTGTGGATTCAAGGGTAGATTCTATGGTTGTAGTATCGGTTGTAGATCTTGTAGCTGCCCCAGTAGGAGTTTGTCTTGTTGTGGACTCTGCTGTAGAGAAAGCAGTTGCTGTTGTTTCAAATGTAGTTTCCGAGGATGTTGATTCGATTGTAGGTTTCGATGTTGTGGATTCAAGGGTAGATTCTGTGGTTGTAGTATCAGTTGTAAATCTTGTAGCTGCCCCAGTAGGAGTTTGTCTTGTTGTGGACTCGGCTGTAGAGAAAGCAGTTGCTGTTGTTTCAAATGTAGTTTCCGAGGATGTTGATTCGATTGTAGGTTTCGATGTTGTGGATTCAAGGGTAGATTCTGTGGTTGTAGTATCAGTTGTAAATCTTGTAGCTGCCCCAGTAGGAGTTTGTCTTGTTGTGGACTCGGCTGTAGAGAAAGCAGTTGCTGTTGTTTCAAATGTAGTTTCCGAGGATGTTGATTCGACTGTAGGTTTCGATGTTGTGGATTCAAGGGTAGATTCTGTGGTTGTAGTATCAGTTGTGGATTCTAATGTTGTAGATCTTGTAGCTGCCCCAGTAGGAGTTTGTCTTGTTGTGGACTCGGCTGTAGAGAAAGCAGTTGCTGTTGTTTCAAATGTAGTTTCCGAGGATGTTGATTCGATTGTAGGTTTCGATGTTGTGGATTCAAGGGTAGATTCTGTGGTTGTAGTATCAGTTGTAAATCTTGTAGCTGCCCCAGTAGGAGTTTGTCTTGTTGTGGACTCGGCTGTAGAGAAAGCAGTTGCTGTTGTTTCAAATGTAGTTTCCGAGGATGTTGATTCGATTGTAGGTTTCGATGTTGTGGATTCAAGGGTAGATTCTGTGGTTGTAGTATCAGTTGTAAATCTTGTAGCTGCCCCAGTAGGAGTTTGTCTTGTTGTGGACTCGGCTGTAGAGAAAGCAGTTGCTGTTGTTTCAAATGTAGTTTCCGAGGATGTTGATTCGACTGTAGGTTTCGATGTTGTGGATTCAAGGGTAGATTCTGTGGTTGTAGTATCAGTTGTGGATTCTAATGTTGTAGATCTTGTAGCTGCCCCAGTAGGAGTTTGTCTTGTTGTGGACTCGGCTGTAGAGAAAGCAGTTGCTGTTGTTTCAAATGTAGTTTCCGAGGATGTTGATTCGATTGTAGGTTTCGATGTTGTGGATTCAAGGGTAGATTCTGTGGTTGTAGTATCAGTTGTAAATCTTGTAGCTGCCCCAGTAGGAGTTTGTCTTGTTGTGGACTCGGCTGTAGAGAAAGCAGTTGCTGTTGTTTCAAATGTAGTTTCCGAGGATGTTGATTCGACTGTAGGTTTCGATGTTGTGGATTCTAGTGTAGATTCTTTGGTTGTAGTATCAGTTGTGGATTCTAATGTTGTAGATCTTGTAGCTGCCCCAGTAGGAGTTTGTCTTGTTGTGGACTCGGCTGTAGAGAAAGCAGTTGCTGTTGTTTCAAATGTAGTTTCCGAGGATGTTGATTCGACTGTAGGTTTCGATGTTGTGGATTCTAGTGTAGATTCTTTGGTTGTAGTATCAGTTGTGGATTCTAATGTTGTAGATCTTGTAGCTGCCCCAGTAGGAGTTTGTCTTGTTGTGGACTCGGCTGTAGAGAAAGCAGTTGCTGTTGTTTCAAATGTAGTTTCCGAGGATGTTGATTCGATTGTAGGTTTCGATGTTGTGGATTCAAGGGTAGATTCTGTGGTTGTAGTATCAGTTGTAAATCTTGTAGCTGCCCCAGTAGGAGTTTGTCTTGTTGTGGACTCGGCTGTAGAGAAAGCAGTTGCTGTTGTTTCAAATGTAGTTTCCGAGGATGTTGATTCGACTGTAGGTTTCGATGTTGTGGATTCAAGGGTAGATTCTGTGGTTGTAGTATCAGTTGTGGATTCTAATGTTGTAGATCTTGTAGCTGCCCCAGTAGGAGTTTGTCTTGTTGTGGACTCGGCTGTAGAGAAAGCAGTTGCTGTTGTTTCAAATGTAGTTTCCGAGGATGTTGATTCGATTGTAGGTTTCGATGTTGTGGATTCAAGGGTAGATTCTGTGGTTGTAGTATCAGTTGTAAATCTTGTAGCTGCCCCAGTAGGAGTTTGTCTTGTTGTGGACTCGGCTGTAGAGAAAGCAGTTGCTGTTGTTTCAAATGTAGTTTCCGAGGATGTTGATTCGACTGTAGGTTTCGATGTTGTGGATTCAAGGGTAGATTCTGTGGTTGTAGTATCAGTTGTGGATTCTAATGTTGTAGATCTTGTAGCTGCCCCAGTAGGAGTTTGTCTTGTTGTGGACTCGGCTGTAGAGAAAGCAGTTGCTGTTGTTTCAAATGTAGTTTCCGAGGATGTTGATTCGATTGTAGGTTTCGATGTTGTGGATTCAAGGGTAGATTCTGTGGTTGTAGTATCAGTTGTAAATCTTGTAGCTGCCCCAGTAGGAGTTTGTCTTGTTGTGGACTCGGCTGTAGAGAAAGCAGTTGCTGTTGTTTCAAATGTAGTTTCCGAGGATGTTGATTCGATTGTAGGTTTCGATGTTGTGGATTCAAGGGTAGATTCTGTGGTTGTAGTATCAGTTGTAAATCTTGTAGCTGCCCCAGTAGGAGTTTGTCTTGTTGTGGACTCGGCTGTAGAGAAAGCAGTTGCTGTTGTTTCAAATGTAGTTTCCGAGGATGTTGATTCGACTGTAGGTTTCGATGTTGTGGATTCAAGGGTAGATTCTGTGGTTGTAGTATCAGTTGTGGATTCTAATGTTGTAGATCTTGTAGCTGCCCCAGTAGGAGTTTGTCTTGTTGTGGACTCGGCTGTAGAGAAAGCAGTTGCTGTTGTTTCAAATGTAGTTTCCGAGGATGTTGATTCGATTGTAGGTTTCGATGTTGTGGATTCAAGGGTAGATTCTGTGGTTGTAGTATCAGTTGTAAATCTTGTAGCTGCCCCAGTAGGAGTTTGTCTTGTTGTGGACTCGGCTGTAGAGAAAGCAGTTGCTGTTGTTTCAAATGTAGTTTCCGAGGATGTTGATTCGACTGTAGGTTTCGATGTTGTGGATTCTAGTGTAGATTCTTTGGTTGTAGTATCAGTTGTGGATTCTAATGTTGTAGATCTTGTAGCTGCCCCAGTAGGAGTTTGTCTTGTTGTGGGCTCGGCTGTAGAGAAAGCAGTTGCTGTTGTTTCAAATGTAGTTTCCGAGGATGTTGATTCGACTGTAGGTTTCGATGTTGTGGATTCTAGTGTAGATTCTTTGGTTGTAGTATCAGTTGTGGATTCTAATGTTGTAGATCTTGTAGCTGCCCCAGTAGGAGTTTGTCTTGTTGTGGACTCGGCTGTAGAGAAAGCAGTTGCTGTTGTTTCAAATGTAGTTTCCGAGGATGTTGATTCGATTGTAGGTTTCGATGTTGTGGATTCAAGGGTAGATTCTGTGGTTGTAGTATCAGTTGTAAATCTTGTAGCTGCCCCAGTAGGAGTTTGTCTTGTTGTGGACTCGGCTGTAGAGAAAGCAGTTGCTGTTGTTTCAAATGTAGTTTCCGAGGATGTTGATTCGACTGTAGGTTTCGATGTTGTGGATTCATGGGTAGATTCTATGGTTGTAGTATCGGTTGTAGATCTTGTAGCTGCCCCAGTAGGAGTTTGTCTTGTTGTGGACTCGGCTGTAGAGAAAGCAGTTGCTGTTGTTTCAAATGTAGTTTCCGAGGATGTTGATTCGACTGTAGGTTTCGATGTTGTGGATTCTAGTGTAGATTCTTTGGTTGTAGTATCAGTTGTGGTTTCTAATGTTGTAGATCTTGTAGCTGCCCCAGTAGGAGTTTGTCTTGTTGTGGACTCGGCTGTAGAGAAAGCAGTTGCTGTTGTTTCAAATGTAGTTTCCGAGGATGTTGATTCGACTGTAGGTTTCGATGTTGTGGATTCAAGTGTAGATTCTGTGGTTGTAGTATCAGTTGTGGATTCTAATGTTGTAGATCTTGTGGCTGCCCCAGTAGGAGTTTGTCTTGTTGTGGACTCGGCTGTAGAGAAAGCAGTTGCTGTTGTTTCAAATGTAGTTTCCGAGGATGTTGATTTGACTGTAGGTTTCGATGTTGTGGATTCAAGGGTAGATTCTATGGTTGTAGTATCGGTTGTAGATCTTGTAGCTGCCCCAGTAGGAGTTTTGCTTGTTGTGGACTCGGCTGTAGAGAAAGCAGTTGCTGTTGTTTCAAATGTAGTTTCCGAGGATGTTGATTCGACTGTAGGTTTCGATGTTGTGGATTCTACTGTAGATTCTTTGGTTGTAGTATCAGTTGTGGATTCTAATGTTGTAGATCTTGTAGCTGCCCCAGTAGGAGTTTGTCTTGTTGTGGACTCGGCTGTAGAGAAAGCAGTTGCTGTTGTTTCAAATGTAGTTTCCGAGGATGTTGATTCGACTGTTGGTTTCGATGTTGTGGATTTTAGGGTAGATTCTGTGGTTGTAGTATCGGTTGTGGATTCTAATGTTGTAGATCTTGTGGCTGCCCCAGTAGGAGTTTGTCTTGTTGTGGACTCGGCTGTAGAGAAAGCAGTTGCTGTTGTTTCAAATGTAGTTTCCGAGGATGTTGATTCGACTGTAGGTTTCGATGTTGTGGATTCAAGGGTAGATTCTATGGTTGTAGTATCGGTTGTAGATCTTGTAGCTGCCCCAGTAGGAGTTTGTCTTGTTGTGGACTCGGCTGTAGAGAAAGCAGTTGCTGTTGTTTCAAATGTAGTTTCCGAGGATGTTGATTCGACTGTAGGTTTCGATGTTGTGGATTCTAGTGTAGATTCTTTGGTTGTAGTATCAGTTGTGGTTTCTAATGTTGTAGATCTTGTAGCTGCCCCAGTAGGAGTTTGTCTTGTTGTGGACTCGGCTGTAGAGAAAGCAGTTGCTGTTGTTTCAAATGTAGTTTCCGAGGATGTTGATTCGACTGTAGGTTTCGATGTTGTGGATTCTAGTGTAGATTCTTTGGTTGTAGTATCAGTTGTGGATTCTAATGTTGTAGATCTTGTAGCTGCCCCAGTAGGAGTTTGTCTTGTTGTGGACTTTGCTGTAGAGAAAGCAGTTGCTGTTGTTTCAAATGTAGTTTCCGAGGATGTTGATTCGACTGTAGGTTTCGATGTTGTGGATTCTAGTGTAAATTCTGTGGTTGTAGTATCAGTTGTGGATTCTAATGTTGTAGATCTTGTAGCTGCCCCAGTAGGAGTTTGTCTTGTTGTGGACTCGGCTGTAGAGAAAGCAGTTGCTGTTGTTTCAAATGTAGTTTCAGAGGATGTTGATTCGACTGATGGTTTCGATGTTGTGGATTTTAGGGTAGATTCTGTGGTTGTAGTATCG
Organism: Rhodeus uyekii; assembly: GCA_037043235.1. Classification (NCBI taxonomy): domain Eukaryota; kingdom Metazoa; phylum Chordata; class Actinopteri; order Cypriniformes; family Acheilognathidae; genus Rhodeus; species Rhodeus uyekii. Next base: position 64,032 of record JAWRVZ010000660.1, read on the forward strand.
GTTGTGGATTCTAACGTTGTAGATCTTTTAGCTGCCCCAGTAGGAGTTTGTCTTGTTGGGGACCCGGCTGTAGAGAAGACAGTTGCTGTTGTTTCAAATATAGTTTCCGAGGATGTTGATTTGACTGTAGGTTTCGATGTTGTGGATTCAAGGGTAGATTCTATGGTTGTAGTATCGGTTGTAGATCTTGTAGCTGCCCCAGTAGGAGTTTGTCTTGTTGTGGACTCTGCTGTAGAGAAAGCAGTTGCTGTTGTTTCAAATGTAGTTTCCGAGGATGTTGATTCGATTGTAGGTTTCGATGTTGTGGATTCAAGGGTAGATTCTGTGGTTGTAGTATCAGTTGTAAATCTTGTAGCTGCCCCAGTAGGAGTTTGTCTTGTTGTGGACTCGGCTGTAGAGAAAGCAGTTGCTGTTGTTTCAAATGTAGTTTCCGAGGATGTTGATTCGACTGTAGGTTTCGATGTTGTGGATTCAAGGGTAGATTCTGTGGTTGTAGTATCAGTTGTGGATTCTAATGTTGTAGATCTTGTAGCTGCCCCAGTAGGAGTTTGTCTTGTTGTGGACTCAGCTGTAGAGAAAGCAGTTGCTGTTGTTTCAAATGTAGTTTCCGAGGATGTTGATTCGATTGTAGGTTTCGATGTTGTGGATTCAAGGGTAGATTCTGTGGTTGTAGTATCAGTTGTAAATCTTGTAGCTGCCCCAGTAGGAGTTTGTCTTGTTGTGGACTCGGCTGTAGAGAAAGCAGTTGCTGTTGTTTCAAATGTAGTTTCCGAGGATGTTGATTCGACTGTAGGTTTCGATGTTGTGGATTCTAGTGTAAATTCTGTGGTTGTAGTATCAGTTGTGGATTCTAATGTTGTAGATCTTGTAGCTGCCCCAGTAGGAGTTTGTCTTGTTGTGGACTCGGCTGTAGAGAAAGCAGTTGCTGTTGTTTCAAATGTAGTTTCCGAGGATGTTGATTTGACTGTAGGTTTCGATGTTGTGGATTCAAGGGTAGATTCTATGGTTGTAGTATCGGTTGTAGATCTTGTAGCTGCCCCAGTAGGAGTTTTGCTTGTTGTGGACTCGGCTGTAGAGAAAGCAGTTGCTGTTGTTTCAAATGTAGTTTCCGAGGATGTTGATTCGACTGTAGGTTTCGATGTTGTGGATTCTAGTGTAGATTCTTTGGTTGTAGTATCAGTTGTGGATTCTAATGTTGTAGATCTTGTAGCTGCCCCAGTAGGAGTTTGTCTTGTTGTGGACTCGGCTGTAGAGAAAGCAGTTGCTGTTGTTTCAAATGTAGTTTCCGAGGATGTTGATTCGACTGTTGGTTTCGATGTTGTGGATTTTAGGGTAGATTCTGTGGTTGTAGTATCGGTTGTGGATTCTAATGTTGTAGATCTTGTGGCTGCCCCAGTAGGAGTTTGTCTTGTTGTGGACTCGGCTGTAGAGAAAGCAGTTGCTGTTGTTTCAAATGTAGTTTCCGAGGATGTTGATTCGACTGTAGGTTTCGATGTTGTGGATTCAAGGGTAGATTCTATGGTTGTAGTATCGGTTGTAGATCTTGTAGCTGCCCCAGTAGGAGTTTGTCTTGTTGTGGACTCGGCTGTAGAGAAAGCAGTTGCTGTTGTTTCAAATGTAGTTTCCGAGGATGTTGATTCGACTGTAGGTTTCGATGTTGTGGATTCTAGTGTAGATTCTTTGGTTGTAGTATCAGTTGTGGTTTCTAATGTTGTAGATCTTGTAGCTGCCCCAGTAGGAGTTTGTCTTGTTGTGGACTTTGCTGTAGAGAAAGCAGTTGCTGTTGTTTCAAATGTAGTTTCCGAGGATGTTGATTCGACTGTAGGTTTCGATGTTGTGGATTCTAGTGTAAATTCTGTGGTTGTAGTATCAGTTGTGGATTCTAATGTTGTAGATCTTGTAGCTGCCCCAGTAGGAGTTTGTCTTGTTGTGGACTCGGCTGTAGAGAAAGCAGTTGCTGTTGTTTCAAATGTAGTTTCCGAGGATGTTGATTCGATTGTAGGTTTCGATGTTGTGGATTCAAGGGTAGATTCTGTGGTTGTAGTATCAGTTGTAAATCTTGTAGCTGCCCCAGTAGGAGTTTGTCTTGTTGTGGACTCGGCTGTAGAGAAAGCAGTTGCTGTTGTTTCAAATGTAGTTTCCGAGGATGTTGATTCGACTGTAGGTTTCGATGTTGTGGATTCAAGGGTAGATTCTATGGTTGTAGTATCGGTTGTAGATCTTGTAGCTGCCCCAGTAGGAGTTTGTCTTGTTGTGGACTCGGCTGTAGAGAAAGCAGTTGCTGTTGTTTCAAATGTAGTTTCCGAGGATGTTGATTCGACTGTAGGTTTCGATGTTGTGGATTCTAGTGTAGATTCTTTGGTTGTAGTATCAGTTGTGGTTTCTAATGTTGTAGATCTTGTAGCTGCCCCAGTAGGAGTTTGTCTTGTTGTGGACTCGGCTGTAGAGAAAGCAGTTGCTGTTGTTTCAAATGTAGTTTCCGAGGATGTTGATTCGACTGTAGGTTTCGATGTTGTGGATTCAAGTGTAGATTCTGTGGTTGTAGTATCAGTTGTGGATTCTAATGTTGTAGATCTTGTGGCTGCCCCAGTAGGAGTTTGTCTTGTTGTGGACTCGGCTGTAGAGAAAGCAGTTGCTGTTGTTTCAAATGTAGTTTCCGAGGATGTTGATTTGACTGTAGGTTTCGATGTTGTGGATTCAAGGGTAGATTCTATGGTTGTAGTATCGGTTGTAGATCTTGTAGCTGCCCCAGTAGGAGTTTTGCTTGTTGTGGACTCGGCTGTAGAGAAAGCAGTTGCTGTTGTTTCAAATGTAGTTTCCGAGGATGTTGATTCGACTGTAGGTTTCGATGTTGTGGATTCTAGTGTAGATTCTTTGGTTGTAGTATCAGTTGTGGATTCTAATGTTGTAGATCTTGTAGCTGCCCCAGTAGGAGTTTGTCTTGTTGTGGACTCGGCTGTAGAGAAAGCAGTTGCTGTTGTTTCAAATGTAGTTTCCGAGGATGTTGATTCGACTGTTGGTTTCGATGTTGTGGATTTTAGGGTAGATTCTGTGGTTGTAGTATCGGTTGTGGATTCTAATGTTGTAGATCTTGTGGCTGCCCCAGTAGGAGTTTGTCTTGTTGTGGACTCGGCTGTAGAGAAAGCAGTTGCTGTTGTTTCAAATGTAGTTTCCGAGGATGTTGATTCGACTGTAGGTTTCGATGTTGTGGATTCAAGGGTAGATTCTATGGTTGTAGTATCGGTTGCCCCAGTAGGAGTTTGTCTTGTTGTGGACTCGGCTGTAGAGAAAGCAGTTGCTGTTGTTTCAAATGTAGTTTCCGAGGATGTTGATTCGACTGTAGGTTTCGATGTTGTGGATTCTAGTGTAGATTCTTTGGTTGTAGTATCAGTTGTGGATTCTAATGTTGTAGATCTTGTAGCTGCCCCAGTAGGAGTTTGTCTTGTTGTGGACTCGGCTGTAGAGAAAGCAGTTGCTGTTGTTTCAAATGTAGTTTCCGAGGATGTTGATTCGATTGTAGGTTTCGATGTTGTGGATTCAAGGGTAGATTCTGTGGTTGTAGTATCAGTTGTAAATCTTGTAGCTGCCCCAGTAGGAGTTTGTCTTGTTGTGGACTCGGCTGTAGAGAAAGCAGTTGCTGTTGTTTCAAATGTAGTTTCCGAGGATGTTGATTCAACTGTAGGTTTCGATGTTGTGGATTCTAGTGTAGATTCTTTGGTTGTAGTATCAGTTGTGGATTCTAATGTTGTAGATCTTGTAGCTGCCCCAGTAGGAGTTTGTCTTGTTGTGGACTCGGCTGTAGAGAAAGCAGTTGCTGTTGTTTCAAATGTAGTTTCCGAGGATGTTGATTCGATTGTAGGTTTCGATGTTGTGGATTCAAGGGTAGATTCTGTGGTTGTAGTATCAGTTGTAAATCTTGTAGCTGCCCCAGTAGGAGTTTGTCTTGTTGTGGACTCGGCTGTAGAGAAAGCAGTTGCTGTTGTTTCAAATGTAGTTTCCGAGGATGTTGATTCGACTGTAGGTTTCGATGTTGTGGATTCAAGGGTAGATTCTGTGGTTGTAGTATCAGTTGTGGATTCTAATGTTGTAGATCTTGTAGCTGCCCCAGTAGGAGTTTGTCTTGTTGTGGACTCGGCTGTAGAGAAAGCAGTTGCTGTTGTTTCAAATGTAGTTTCCGAGGATGTTGATTCGATTGTAGGTTTCGATGTTGTGGATTCAAGGTTAGATTCTGTGGTTGTAGTATCAGTTGTAAATCTTGTAGCTGCCCCAGTAGGAGTTTGTCTTGTTGTGGACTCAGCTGTAGAGAAAGCAGTTGCTGTTGTTTCAAATGTAGTTTCCGAGGATGTTGATTCGACTGTAGGTTTCGATGTTGTGGATTCTAGTGTAGATTCTTTGGTTGTAGTATCAGTTGTGGATTCTAATGTTGTAGATCTTGTAGCTGCCCCAGTAGGAGTTTGTCTTGTTGTGGACTCGGCTGTAGAGAAAGCAGTTGCTGTTGTTTCAAATGTAGTTTCCGAGGATGTTGATTCGACTGTAGGTTTCGATGTTGTGGATTCTAGTGTAGATTCTTTGGTTGTAGTATCAGTTGTGGATTCTAATGTTGTAGATCTTGTAGCTGCCCCAGTAGGAGTTTGTCTTGTTGTGGACTCGGCTGTAGAGAAAGCAGTTGCTGTTTTTTCAAATGTAGTTTCCGAGGATGTTGATTCGACTGTAGGTTTCGATGTTGTGGATTCAAGGGTAGATTCTATGGTTGTAGTATCGGTTGTAGATCTTGTAGCTGCCCCAGTAGGAGTTTGTCTTGTTGTGGACTCGGCTGTAGAGAAAGCAGTTGCTGTTGTTTCAAATGTAGTTTCCGAGGATGTTGATTCGACTGTAGGTTTCGATGTTGTGGATTCTAGTGTAGATTCTTTGGTTGTAGTATCAGTTGTGGTTTCTAATGTTGTAGATCTTGTAGCTGCCCCAGTAGGAGTTTGTCTTGTTGTGGACTCGGCTGTAGAGAAAGCAGTTGCTGTTGTTTTAAATGTAGTTTCCGAGGATGTTGATTCGACTGTAGGTTTCGATGTTGTGGATTCTAGTGTAGATTCTTTGGTTGTAGTATCAGTTGTGGATTCTAATGTTGTAGATCTTGTAGCTGCCCCAGTAGGAGTTTGTCTTGTTGTGGACTTTGCTGTAGAGAAAGCAGTTGCTGTTGTTTCAAATGTAGTTTCCGAGGATGTTGATTCGACTGTAGGTTTCGATGTTGTGGATTCTAGTGTAAATTCTGTGGTTGTAGTATCAGTTGTGGATTCTAATGTTGTAGATCTTGTAGCTGCCCCAGTAGGAGTTTGTCTTGTTGTGGACTCGGCTGTAGAGAAAGCAGTTGCTGTTGTTTCAAATGTAGTTTCAGAGGATGTTGATTCGACTGATGGTTTCGATGTTGTGGATTTTAGGGTAGATTCTGTGGTTGTAGTATCGGTTGTGGATTCTAACGTTGTAGATCTTTTAGCTGCCCCAGTAGGAGTTTGTCTTGTTGGGGACCCGGCTGTAGAGAAGACAGTTGCTGTTGTTTCAAATGTAGTTTCCGAGGATGTTGATTTGACTGTAGGTTTCGATGTTGTGGATTCAAGGGTAGATTCTATGGTTGTAGTATCGGTTGTAGATATTGTAGCTGCCCCAGTAGGAGTTTGTCTTGTTGTGGACTCTGCTGTAGAGAAAGCAGTTGCTGTTGTTTCAAATGTAGTTTCCGAGGATGTTGATTCGATTGTAGGTTTCGATGTTGTGGATTCAAGGGTAGATTCTGTGGTTGTAGTATCAGTTGTAAATCTTGTAGCTGCCCCAGTAGGAGTTTGTCTTGTTGTGGACTCGGCTGTAGAGAAAGCAGTTGCTGTTGTTTCAAATGTAGTTTCCGAGGATGTTGATTCGACTGTATTTTTCGATGTTGTGGATTCAAGGGTAGATTCTGTGGTTGTAGTATCAGTTGTGGATTCTAATGTTGTAGATCTTGTAGCTGCCCCAGTAGGAGTTTGTCTTGTTGTGGACTCGGCTGTAGAGAAAGCAGTTGCTGTTGTTTCAAATGTAGTTTCCGAGGATGTTGATTCGATTGTAGGTTTCGATGTTGTGGATTCAAGGGTAGATTCTGTGGTTGTAGTATCAGTTGTAAATCTTGTAGCTGCCCCAGTAGGAGTTTGTCTTGTTGTGGACTCGGCTGTAGAGAAAGCAGTTGCTGTTGTTTCAAATGTAGTTTCCGAGGATGTTGATTCGACTGTAGGTTTCGATGTTGTGGATTCTAGTGTAGATTCTTTGGTTGTAGTATCAGTTGTGGATTCTAATGTTGTAGATCTTGTAGCTGCCCCAGTAGGAGTTTGTCTTGTTGTGGACTCGGCTGTAGAGAAAGCAGTTGCTGTTGTTTCAAATGTAGTTTCCGAGGATGTTGATTCGATTGTAGGTTTCGATGTTGTGGATTCAAGGGTAGATTCTGTGGTTGTAGTATCAGTTGTAAATCTTGTAGCTGCCCCAGTAGGAGTTTGTCTTGTTGTGGACTCGGCTGTAGAGAAAGCAGTTGCTGTTGTTTCAAATGTAGTTTCCGAGGATGTTGATTCGACTGTAGGTTTCGATGTTGTGGATTCAAGGGTAGATTCTGTGGTTGTAGTATCAGTTGTGGATTCTAATGTTGTAGATCTTGTAGCTGCCCCAGTAGGAGTTTGTCTTGTTGTGGACTCGGCTGTAGAGAAAGCAGTTGCTGTTGTTTCAAATGTAGTTTCCGAGGATGTTGATTCGATTGTAGGTTTCGATGTTGTGGATTCAAGGTTAGATTCTGTGGTTGTAGTATCAGTTGTAAATCTTGTAGCTGCCCCAGTAGGAGTTTGTCTTGTTGTGGACTCGGCTGTAGAGAAAGCAGTTGCTGTTGTTTCAAATGTAGTTTCCGAGGATGTTGATTCGACTGTTGGTTTCGATGTTGTGGATTTTAGGGTAGATTCTGTGGTTGTAGTATCGGTTGTGGATTCTAATGTTGTAGATCTTGTGGCTGCCCCAGTAGGAGTTTGTCTTGTTGTGGACTCGGCTGTAGAGAAAGCAGTTGCTGTTGTTTCAAATGTAGTTTCCGAGGATGTTGATTCGACTGTAGGTTTCGATGTTGTGGATTCAAGGGTAGATTCTATGGTTGTAGTATCGGTTGTAGATCTTGTAGCTGCCCCAGTAGGAGTTTGTCTTGTTGTGGACTCGGCTGTAGAGAAAGCAGTTGCTGTTGTTTCAAACGTAGTTTCCGAGGATGTTGATTCGACTGTAGGTTTCGATGTTGTGGATTCTAGTGTAGATTCTTTGGTTGTAGTATCAGTTGTGGTTTCTAATGTTGTAGATCTTGTAGCTGCCCCAGTAGGAGTTTGTCTTGTTGTGGACTCGGCTGTAGAGAAAGCAGTTGCTGTTGTTTCAAATGTAGTTTCCGAGGATGTTGATTCGACTGTAGGTTTCGATGTTGTGGATTCTAGTGTAGATTCTTTGGTTGTAGTATCAGTTGTGGATTCTAATGTTGTAGATCTTGTAGCTGCCCCAGTAGGAGTTTGTCTTGTTGTGGACTTTGCTGTAGAGAAAGCAGTTGCTGTTGTTTCAAATGTAGTTTCCGAGGATGTTGATTCGATTGTAGGTTTCGATGTTGTGGATTCAAGGGTAGATTCTGTGGTTGTAATATCAGTTGTAAATCTTGTAGCTGCCCCAGTAGGAGTTTGTCTTGTTGTGGACTCGGCTGTAGAGAAAGCAGTTGCTGTTGTTTCAAATGTAGTTTCCGAGGATGTTGATTCGACTGTAGGTTTCGATGTTGTGGATTCTAGTGTAGATTCTTTGGTTGTAGTATCAGTTGTGGTTTCTAATGTTGTAGATCTTGTAGCTGCCCCAGTAGGAGTTTGTCTTGTTGTGGACTCGGCTGTAGAGAAAGCAGTTGCTGTTGTTTCAAATGTAGTTTCCGAGGATGTTGATTTGACTGTAGGTTTCGATGTTGTGGATTCAAGGGTAGATTCTATGGTTGTAGTATCGGTTGTAGATCTTGTAGCTGCCCCAGTAGGAGTTTTTCTTGTTGTGGACTCGGCTGTAGAGAAAGCAGTTGCTGTTGTTTCAAATGTAGTTTCCGAGGATGTTGATTCGACTGTAGGTTTCGATGTTGTGGATTCTAGTGTAGATTCTGTGGTTGTAGTATCAGTTGTGGATTCTAATGTTGTAGATCTTGTAGCTGCCCCAGTAGGAGTTTGTCTTGTTGTGGACTCGGCTGTAGGGAAAGCAATTGCTGTTGTTTCAAATGTAGTTTCCGAGGATGTTGATTTGACTGTAGGTTTCGATGTTGTGGATTCAAGGGTAGATTCTATGGTTGTAGTATCGGTTGTAGATCTTGTAGCTGCCCCAGTAGGAGTTTTTCTTGTTGTGGACTCGGCTGTAGAGAAAGCAGTTGCTGTTGTTTCAAATGTAGTTTCCGAGGATGTTGATTCGACTGTAGGTTTCGATGTTGTGGATTCTAGTGTAGATTCTGTGGTTGTAGTATCAGTTGTGGATTCTAATGTTGTAGATCTTGTAGCTGCCCCAGTAGGAGTTTGTCTTGTTGTGGACTCGGCTGTAGAGAAAGCAATTGCTGTTGTTTCAAATGTAGTTTCCGAGGATGTTGATTTGACTGTAGGTTTCGATGTTGTGGATTCAAGGGTAGATTCTATGGCTGTAGTATCGGTTGTAGATCTTGTAGCTGCCCCAGTAGGAGTTTGTCTTGTTGTGGACTCGTCTGTAGAGAAAGCAGTTGCTGTTGTTTCAAATGTAGTTTCCGAGGATGTTGATTCGACTGTAGGTTTCGATGTTGTGGATTCAAGGGTAGATTCTATGGTTGTAGTATCGGTTGTAGATCTTGTAGCTGCCCCAGTAGGAGTTTGCCTTGTCGTGGACTTGGATGTAGAGAAAGCTGTTGCTGTTGTTTCAAATGTAGTTTCCGAGGATGTTGATTCGACTGTAGGTTTCGATGTTGTGGATTCTAGTGTAGATTCTGTGGTTGTAGTATCGGTTGTGGATTCTAATGTTGTAGATCTTGTAGCTGCCCCAGTAGGAGTTTGTCTTGTTGTGGACTTGGCTGTAGAGAAAGCAGTTGCTGTTGTTTCAAATGTAGTTTCCGAGGATGTTGATTCGACTGTAGGTTTCGATGTTGTGGATTCAAGGGTATATTCTATGGTTGTAGTATCGGTTGTAGATCTTGTAGCTGCCCCAGTAGGAGTTTTTCTTGTTGTGGACTCGGCTGTAGAGAAAGCAGTTGCTGTTGTTTCAAATGTAGTTTCCGAGGATGTTGATTCGACTGTAGGTTTCGATGTTGTGGATTCTAGTGTAGATTCTGTGGTTGTAGTATCAGTTGTGGATTCTAATGTTGTAGATCTTGTAGCTGCCCCAGTAGGAGTTTGTCTTGTTGTGGACTCGGCTGTAGAGAAAGCAGTTGCTGTTGTTTCAAATGTAGTTTCCGAGGATGTTGATTCGATTGTAGGTTTCGATGTTGTGGATTCTAGTGTAGATTCTGTGGTTGTAGTATCGGTTGTGGATTCTAACGTTGTAGATCTTGTAGCTGCCCCAGTAGGAGTTTGTCTTGTTGTGGACTTGGCTGTAGAGAAAGCAGTTGCTGTTGTTTCAAATGTAGTTTCCGAGGATGTTGATTCGACTGTAGGTTTCGATGTTGTGGATTCAAGGGTAGATTCTATGGTTGTAGTATCGGTTGTAGATCTTGTAGCTGCCCCAGTAGGAGTTTTTCTTGTTGTGGACTCGGCTGTAGAGAAAGCAGTTGCTGTTGTTTCAAATGTAGTTTCCGAGGATGTTGACTTGACTGTAGGTTTCGATGTTGTGGATTCTAGTGTAGATTCTGTGGTTGTAGTATCAGTTGTGGATTCTAATGTTGTAGATCTTGTAGCTGCCCCAGTAGGAGTTTGTCTTGTTGTGGACTCGGCTGTAGAGAAAGCAGTTGCTGTTGTTTCAAATGTAGTTTCCGAGGATGTTGATTCGACTGTAGGTTTCGATGTTGTGGATTCAAGGGTAGATTCTATGGTTGTAGTATCGGTTGTAGATCTTGTAGCTGCCCCAGTAGGAGTTTGCCTTGTCGTGGACTCGGCTGTAGAGAAAGCAGTTGCTGTTGTTTCAAATGTAGTTTCCGAGGATGTTGATTCGACTGTAGGTTTCGATGTTGTGGATTCTAGTGTAGATTCTGTGGTTGTAGTATCAGTTGTGGATTCTAATGTTGTAGATCTTGTAGCTGCCCCAGTAGGAGTTTGTCTTGTTGTGGACTCGGCTGTAGAGAAAGCAATTGCTGTTGTTTCAAATGTAGTTTCCGAGGATGTTGATTTGACTGTAGGTTTCGATGTTGTGGATTCAAGGGTAGATTCTATGGTTGTAGTATCGGTTGTAGATCTTGTAGCTGCCCCAGTAGGAGTTTTTCTTGTTGTGGACTCGGCTGTAGAGAAAGCAGTTGCTGTTGTTTCAAATGTAGTTTCCGAGGATGTTGATTCGACTGTAGGTTTCGATGTTGTGGATTCTAGTGTAGATTCTGTGGTTGTAGTATCAGTTGTGGATTCTAATGTTGTAGATCTTGTAGCTGCCCCAGTAGGAGTTTGTCTTGTTGTGGACTCGGCTGTAGAGAAAGCAATTGCTGTTGTTTCAAATGTAGTTTCCGAGGATGTTGATTTGACTGTAGGTTTCGATGTTGTGGATTCAAGGGTAGATTCTATGGCTGTAGTATCGGTTGTAGATCTTGTAGCTGCCCCAGTAGGAGTTTGTCTTGTTGTGGACTCGTCTGTAGAGAAAGCAGTTGCTGTTGTTTCAAATGTAGTTTCCGAGGATGTTGATTCGACTGTAGGTTTCGATGTTGTGGATTCAAGGGTAGATTCTATGGTTGTAGTATCGGTTGTAGATCTTGTAGCTGCCCCAGTAGGAGTTTGCCTTGTCGTGGACTTGGATGTAGAGAAAGCTGTTGCTGTTGTTTCAAATGTAGTTTCCGAGGATGTTGATTCGACTGTAGGTTTCGATGTTGTGGATTCTAGTGTAGATTCTGTGGTTGTAGTATCGGTTGTGGATTCTAATGTTGTAGATCTTGTAGCTGCCCCAGTAGGAGTTTGTCTTGTTGTGGACTTGGCTGTAGAGAAAGCAGTTGCTGTTGTTTCAAATGTAGTTTCCGAGGATGTTGATTCGACTGTAGGTTTCGATGTTGTGGATTCAAGGGTATATTCTATGGTTGTAGTATCGGTTGTAGATCTTGTAGCTGCCCCAGTAGGAGTTTGTCTTGTTGTGGACTCGTCTGTAGAGAAAGCAGTTGCTGTTGTTTCAAATGTAGTTTCCGAGGATGTTGATTCGACTGTAGGTTTCGATGTTGTGGATTCAAGGGTAGATTCTATGGTTGTAGTATCGGTTGTAGATCTTGTAGCTGCCCCAGTAGGAGTTTGCCTTGTCGTGGACTTGGATGTAGAGAAAGCTGTTGCTGTTGTTTCAAATGTAGTTTCCGAGGATGTTGATTCGACTGTAGGTTTCGATGTTGTGGATTCTAGTGTAGATTCTGTGGTTGTAGTATCGGTTGTGGATTCTAATGTTGTAGATCTTGTAGCTGCCCCAGTAGGAGTTTGTCTTGTTGTGGACTTGGCTGTAGAGAAAGCAGTTGCTGTTGTTTCAAATGTAGTTTCCGAGGATGTTGATTCGACTGTAGGTTTCGATGTTGTGGATTCAAGGGTATATTCTATGGTTGTAGTATCGGTTGTAGATCTTGTAGCTGCCCCAGTAGGAGTTTTTCTTGTTGTGGACTCGGCTGTAGAGAAAGCAGTTGCTGTTGTTTCAAATGTAGTTTCCGAGGATGTTGATTCGACTGTAGGTTTCGATGTTGTGGATTCTAGTGTAGATTCTGTGGTTGTAGTATCAGTTGTGGATTCTAATGTTGTAGATCTTGTAGCTGCCCCAGTAGGAGTTTGTCTTGTTGTGGACTCGGCTGTAGAGAAAGCAGTTGCTGTTGTTTCAAATGTAGTTTCCGAGGATGTTGATTCGATTGTAGGTTTCGATGTTGTGGATTCTAGTGTAGATTCTGTGGTTGTAGTATCGGTTGTGGATTCTAACGTTGTAGATCTTGTAGCTGCCCCAGTAGGAGTTTGTCTTGTTGTGGACTTGGCTGTAGAGAAAGCAGTTGCTGTTGTTTCAAATGTAGTTTCCGAGGATGTTGATTCGACTGTAGGTTTCGATGTTGTGGATTCAAGGGTAGATTCTATGGTTGTAGTATCGGTTGTAGATCTTGTAGCTGCCCCAGTAGGAGTTTTTCTTGTTGTGGACTCGGCTGTAGAGAAAGCAGTTGCTGTTGTTTCAAATGTAGTTTCCGAGGATGTTGACTTGACTGTAGGTTTCGATGTTGTGGATTCTAGTGTAGATTCTGTGGTTGTAGTATCAGTTGTGGATTCTAATGTTGTAGATCTTGTAGCTGCCCCAGTAGGAGTTTGTCTTGTTGTGGACTCGGCTGTAGAGAAAGCAGTTGCTGTTGTTTCAAATGTAGTTTCCGAGGATGTTGATTCGACTGTAGGTTTCGATGTTGTGGATTCAAGGGTAGATTCTATGGTTGTAGTATCGGTTGTAGATCTTGTAGCTGCCCCAGTAGGAGTTTGCCTTGTCGTGGACTCGGCTGTAGAGAAAGCAGTTGCTGTTGTTTCAAATGTAGTTTCCGAGGATGTTGATTCGACTGTAGGTTTCGATGTTGTGGATTCTAGTGTAGATTCTGTGGTTGTAGTATCAGTTGTGGATTCTAATGTTGTAGATCTTGTAGCTGCCCCAGTAGGAGTTTGTCTTGTTGTGGACTCGGCTGTAGAGAAAGCAATTGCTGTTGTTTCAAATGTAGTTTCCGAGGATGTTGATTTGACTGTAGGTTTCGATGTTGTGGATTCAAGGGTAGATTCTATGGTTGTAGTATCGGTTGTAGATCTTGTAGCTGCCCCAGTAGGAGTTTTTCTTGTTGTGGACTCGGCTGTAGAGAAAGCAGTTGCTGTTGTTTCAAATGTAGTTTCCGAGGATGTTGATTCGACTGTAGGTTTCGATGTTGTGGATTCTAGTGTAGATTCTGTGGTTGTAGTATCAGTTGTGGATTCTAATGTTGTAGATCTTGTAGCTGCCCCAGTAGGAGTTTGTCTTGTTGTGGACTCGGCTGTAGAGAAAGCAATTGCTGTTGTTTCAAATGTAGTTTCCGAGGATGTTGATTTGACTGTAGGTTTCGATGTTGTGGATTCAAGGGTAGATTCTATGGCTGTAGTATCGGTTGTAGATCTTGTAGCTGCCCCAGTAGGAGTTTGTCTTGTTGTGGACTCGTCTGTAGAGAAAGCAGTTGCTGTTGTTTCAAATGTAGTTTCCGAGGATGTTGATTCGACTGTAGGTTTCGATGTTGTGGATTCAAGGGTAGATTCTATGGTTGTAGTATCGGTTGTAGATCTTGTAGCTGCCCCAGTAGGAGTTTGCCTTGTCGTGGACTTGGATGTAGAGAAAGCTGTTGCTGTTGTTTCAAATGTAGTTTCCGAGGATGTTGATTCGACTGTAGGTTTCGATGTTGTGGATTCTAGTGTAGATTCTGTGGTTGTAGTATCGGTTGTGGATTCTAATGTTGTAGATCTTGTAGCTGCCCCAGTAGGAGTTTGTCTTGTTGTGGACTTGGCTGTAGAGAAAGCAGTTGCTGTTGTTTCAAATGTAGTTTCCGAGGATGTTGATTCGACTGTAGGTTTCGATGTTGTGGATTCAAGGGTATATTCTATGGTTGTAGTATCGGTTGTAGATCTTGTAGCTGCCCCAGTAGGAGTTTTTCTTGTTGTGGACTCGGCTGTAGAGAAAGCAGTTGCTGTTGTTTCAAATGTAGTTTCCGAGGATGTTGATTCGACTGTAGGTTTCGATGTTGTGGATTCTAGTGTAGATTCTGTGGTTGTAGTATCAGTTGTGGATTCTAATGTTGTAGATCTTGTAGCTGCCCCAGTAGGAGTTTGTCTTGTTGTGGACTCGGCTGTAGAGAAAGCAGTTGCTGTTGTTTCAAATGTAGTTTCCGAGGATGTTGATTCGATTGTAGGTTTCGATGTTGTGGATTCTAGTGTAGATTCTGTGGTTGTAGTATCGGTTGTGGATTCTAACGTTGTAGATCTTGTAGCTGCCCCAGTAGGAGTTTGTCTTGTTGTGGACTTGGCTGTAGAGAAAGCAGTTGCTGTTGTTTCAAATGTAGTTTCCGAGGATGTTGATTCGACTGTAGGTTTCGATGTTGTGGATTCAAGGGTAGATTCTATGGTTGTAGTATCGGTTGTAGATCTTGTAGCTGCCCCAGTAGGAGTTTTTCTTGTTGTGGACTCGGCTGTAGAGAAAGCAGTTGCTGTTGTTTCAAATGTAGTTTCCGAGGATGTTGATTCGACTGTAGGTTTCGATGTTGTGGATTCTAGTGTAGATTCTGTGGTTGTAGTATCAGTTGTGGATTCTAATGTTGTAGATCTTGTAGCTGCCCCAGTAGGAGTTTGTCTTGTTGTGGACTCGGCTGTAGAGAAAGCAGTTGCTGTTGTTTCAAATGTAGTTTCCGAGGATGTTGATTCGACTGTAGGTTTCGATGTTGTGGATTCAAGGGTAGATTCTATGGTTGTAGTATCGGTTGTAGATCTTGTAGCTGCCCCAGTAGGAGTTTGCCTTGTCGTGGACTCGGCTGTAGAGAAAGCAGTTGCTGTTGTTTCAAATGTAGTTTCCGAGGATGTTGATTCGACTGTAGGTTTCGATGTTGTGGATTCTAGTGTAGATTCTGTGGTTGTAGTATCAGTTGTGGATTCTAATGTTGTAGATCTTGTAGCTGCCCCAGTAGGAGTTTGTCTTGTTGTGGACTCGGCTGTAGAGAAAGCAATTGCTGTTGTTTCAAATGTAGTTTCCGAGGATGTTGATTTGACTGTAGGTTTCGATGTTGTGGATTCAAGGGTAGATTCTATGGTTGTAGTATCGGTTGTAGATCTTGTAGCTGCCCCAGTAGGAGTTTTTCTTGTTGTGGACTCGGCTGTAGAGAAAGCAGTTGCTGTTGTTTCAAATGTAGTTTCCGAGGATGTTGATTCGACTGTAGGTTTCGATGTTGTGGATTCTAGTGTAGATTCTGTGGTTGTAGTATCAGTTGTGGATTCTAATGTTGTAGATCTTGTAGCTGCCCCAGTAGGAGTTTGTCTTGTTGTGGACTCGGCTGTAGAGAAAGCAATTGCTGTTGTTTCAAATGTAGTTTCCGAGGATGTTGATTTGACTGTAGGTTTCGATGTTGTGGATTCAAGGGTAGATTCTATGGCTGTAGTATCGGTTGTAGATCTTGTAGCTGCCCCAGTAGGAGTTTGTCTTGTTGTGGACTCGTCTGTAGAGAAAGCAGTTGCTGTTGTTTCAAATGTAGTTTCCGAGGATGTTGATTCGACTGTAGGTTTCGATGTTGTGGATTCAAGGGTAGATTCTATGGTTGTAGTATCGGTTGTAGATCTTGTAGCTGCCCCAGTAGGAGTTTGCCTTGTCGTGGACTTGGATGTAGAGAAAGCTGTTGCTGTTGTTTCAAATGTAGTTTCCGAGGATGTTGATTCGACTGTAGGTTTCGATGTTGTGGATTCTAGTGTAGATTCTGTGGTTGTAGTATCGGTTGTGGATTCTAATGTTGTAGATCTTGTAGCTGCCCCAGTAGGAGTTTGTCTTGTTGTGGACTTGGCTGTAGAGAAAGCAGTTGCTGTTGTTTCAAATGTAGTTTCCGAGGATGTTGATTCGACTGTAGGTTTCGATGTTGTGGATTCAAGGGTATATTCTATGGTTGTAGTATCGGTTGTAGATCTTGTAGCTGCCCCAGTAGGAGTTTTTCTTGTTGTGGACTCGGCTGTAGAGAAAGCAGTTGCTGTTGTTTCAAATGTAGTTTCCGAGGATGTTGATTCGACTGTAGGTTTCGATGTTGTGGATTCTAGTGTAGATTCTGTGGTTGTAGTATCAGTTGTGGATTCTAATGTTGTAGATCTTGTAGCTGCCCCAGTAGGAGTTTGTCTTGTGGACTCGGCTGTAGAGAAAGCAGTTGCTGTTGTTTCAAATGTAGTTTCCGAGGATGTTGATTCGATTGTAGGTTTCGATGTTGTGGATTCAAGGGTAGATTCTGTGGTTGTAGTATCGGTTGTGGATTCTAACGTTGTAGATCTTGTAGCTGCCCCAGTAGGAGTTTGTCTTGTTGTGGACTTGGCTGTAGAGAAAGCAGTTGCTGTTGTTTCAAATGTAGTTTCCGAGGATGTTGATTCGACTGTAGGTTTCGATGTTGTGGATTCAAGGGTAGATTCTATGGTTGTAGTATCGGTTGTAGATCTTGTAGCTGCCCCAGTAGGAGTTTGCCTTGTCGTGGACTCGGCTGTAGAGAAAGCAGTTGCTGTTGTTTCAAATGTAGTTTCCGAGGATGTTGATTCGACTGTAGGTTTCAATGTTGTGGATTCAAGGGTAGATTCTATGGTTGTAGTATCGGTTGTAGATCTTGTAGCTGCCCCAGTAGGAGTTTTTCTTGTTGTGGACTCGGCTGTAGAGAAAGCAGTTGCTGTTGTTTCAAATGTAGTTTCCGAGGATGTTGATTCGACTGTAGGTTTCGATGTTGTGGATTCAAGGGTAGATTCTATGGTTGTAGTATCGGTTGTGGATTCTAACGTTGTAGATCTTTTAGCTGCCCCAGTAGGAGTTTGTCTTGTTGTGGACTCAAGTGTAGATTCTGTGGTTTTTGGTTCGGTTGTGGATTCAGTTGTAGATCTTTTAGCTGCCCCAGTAGGAGTTTGTCTTGTTGTGGACACGGCTGTAGAGAAAGCAGTTGCTGTTGTTTCAAATGTAGTTTCCCCAGATCTTGTAGCTGTCCCAGTAGGAGTTTGCCTGGTCGTGGACTTTGATGTAGAGAAAGCTGTTGCTGTTGTTTCAAATGTAGTTTCCGAGGATGTTGATTCGACTGTAGGTTTCGATGTTGTGGATTCAAGGGTAGATTCTATGGTTGTAGTATCGGTTGTGGATTCTAACGTTGTAGATCTTTTAGCTGCCCCAGTAGGAGTTTTTCTTGTTGTGGACTCGGCTGTAGAGAAAGCAGTTGCTGTTGTTTCAAATGTAGTTTCCGAGGATGTTGATTCGACTGTAGGTTTCGATGTTGTGGATTCTAGTGTAGATTCTGTGGTTGTAGTATCAGTTGTGGATTCTAATGTTGTAGATCTTGTAGCTGCCCCAGTAGGAGTTTGTCTTGTTGTGGACTCGGCTGTAGAGAAAGCAGTTGCTGTTGTTTCAAATGTAGTTTCCGAGGATGTTGATTCGATTGTAGGTTTCGATGTTGTGGATTCTAGTGTAGATTCTGTGGTTGTAGTATCGGTTGTGGATTCTAACGTTGTAGATCTTGTAGCTGCCCCAGTAGGAGTTTGTCTTGTTGTGGACTTGGCTGTAGAGAAAGCAGTTGCTGTTGTTTCAAATGTAGTTTCCGAGGATGTTGATTCTACTGTAGGTTTCGATGTTGTGGATTCAAGGGTAGATTCTATGGTTGTAGTATGGGTTGTAGATCTTGTAGCTGCCCCAGTAGGAGTTTTTCTTGTTGTGGACTCGGCTGTAGAGAAAGCAGTTGCTGTTGTTTCAAATGTAGTTTCCGAGGATGTTGATTCGACTGTAGGTTTCGATGTTGTGGATTCTAGTGTAGATTCTGTGGTTGTAGTATCAGTTGTGGATTCTAATGTTGTAGATCTTGTAGCTGCCCCAGTAGGAGTTTGTCTTGTTGTGGACTCGGCTGTAGAGAAAGCAGTTGCTGTTGTTTCAAATGTAGTTTCCGAGGATGTTGATTCGACTGTAGGTTTCGATGTTGTGGATTCAAGGGTAGATTCTATGGTTGTAGTATCGGTTGTAGATCTTGTAGCTGCCCCAGTAGGAGTTTGCCTTGTCGTGGACTCGGCTGTAGAGAAAGCAGTTGCTGTTGTTTCAAATGTAGTTTCCGAGGATGTTGATTCGACTGTAGGTTTCAATGTTGTGGATTCAAGGGTAGATTCTATGGTTGTAGTATCGGTTGTAGATCTTGTAGCTGCCCCAGTAGGAGTTTTTCTTGTTGTGGACTCGGCTGTAGAGAAAGCAGTTGCTGTTGTTTCAAATGTAGTTTCCGAGGATGTTGATTCGACTGTAGGTTTCGATGTTGTGGATTCAAGGGTAGATTCTATGGTTGTAGTATCGGTTGTGGATTCTAACGTTGTAGATCTTTTAGCTGCCCCAGTAGGAGTTTGTCTTGTTGTGGACTCAAGTGTAGATTCTGTGGTTTTTGGTTCGGTTGTGGATTCAGTTGTAGATCTTTTAGCTGCCCCAGTAGGAGTTTGTCTTGTTGTGGACACGGCTGTAGAGAAAGCAGTTGCTGTTGTTTCAAATGTAGTTTCCCCAGATCTTGTAGCTGTCCCAGTAGGAGTTTGCCTGGTCGTGGACTTGGATGTAGAGAAAGCTGTTGCTGTTGTTTCAAATGTAGTTTCCGAGGATGTTGATTCGACTGTAGGTTTCGATGTTGTGGATTCAAGGGTAGATTCTATGGTTGTAGTATCGGTTGTGGATTCTAACGTTGTAGATCTTTTAGCTGCCCCAGTAGGAGTTTTTCTTGTTGTGGACTCGGCTGTAGAGAAAGCAGTTGCTGTTGTTTCAAATGTAGTTTCCAAGGATGTTGATTTGACTGTAGGTTTCGATGTTGTGGATTCAAGGGTAGATTCTAAGGTTGTAGTATCGGTTGTGGATTCTAACGTTGTAGATCTTTTAGCTGCCCCAGTAGGAGTTTGTCTTGTTGTGGACTCAAGTGTAGATTCTGTGGTTTTTGGTTCGGTTGTGGATTCAGTTGTAGATCTTTTTGCTGCCCCAGTAGGAGTTTGTCTTGTTGTGGACACGGCTGTAGAGAAAGCAGTTGCTGTTGTTTCAAATGTAGTTTCCGAGGATGTTGATTCGACTGTAGGTTTCGATGTTGTGGATTCAAGGGTAGATTCTATGGTTGTAGTATCGGTTGTAGATCTTGTAGCTGCCCCAGTAGGAGTTTGCCTTGTCGTGGACTTGGATGTAGAGAAAGCAGTTGCTGTTGTTTCAAATGTAGTTTCCGAGGATGTTGATTCGACTGTAGGTTTCGATGTTGTGGATTCAAGGGTAGATTCTATGGTTGTAGTATCGGTTGTAGATCTTGTAGCTGCCCCAGTAGGAGTTTGCCTTGTCGTGGACTTGGATGTAGAGAAAGCAGTTGCTGTTGTTTCAAATGTAGTTTCCGAGGATGTTGATTCGACTGTAGGTTTCGATGTTGTGGATTCAAGGGTAGATTCTATGGTTGTAGTATCGGTTGTAGATCTTATAGCTGCCCCAGTAGGAGTTTTTCTTGTTGTGGACTCGGCTGTAGAGAAAGCAGTTGCTGTTGTTTCAAATGTAGTTTCCGAGGATGTTGATTCGACTGTAGGTTTCGATGTTGTGGATTCTAGTGTAGATTCTGTGGTTATAGTATCAGTTGTGGATTCTAATGTTGTAGATCTTGTAGCTGCCCCAGTAGGAGTTTGCCTTGTCGTGGACTTGGATGTAGAGAAAGCAGTTGCTGTTGTTTCAAATGTAGTTTCCGAGGATGTTGATTCGACTGTAGGTTTCGATGTTGTGGATTCAAGGGTAGAGTCTATGGTTGTAGTATCGGTTGTAGATCTTATAGCTGCCCCAGTAGGAGTTTTTCTTGTTGTGGACTCGGCTGTAGAGAAAGCAGTTGCTGTTGTTTCAAATGTAGTTTCCGAGGATGTTGATTCGACTGTAGGTTTCGATGTTGTGGATTCTAGTGTAAATTCTGTGGTTGTAGTATCAGTTGTGGATTCTAATGTCGTAGATCTTGTAGCTGCCCCAGTAGGAGTTTGTCTTGTTGTGGACTCGGCTGTAGAGAAAGCAGTTGCTGTTGTTTCAAATGTAGTTTCAGAGGATGTTGATTCGACTGATGGTTTCGATGTTGTGGATTTTAGGGTAGATTCTGTGGTTGTAGTATCGGTTGTGGATTCTAACGTTGTAGATCTTTTAGCTGCCCCAGTAGGAGTTTGTCTTGTTGGGGACCCGGCTGTAGAGAAGACAGTTGCTGTTGTTTCAAATGTAGTTTCCGAGGATGTTGATTTGACTGTAGGTTTCGATGTTGTGGATTCAAGGGTAGATTCTATGGTTGTAGTATCGGTTGTAGATCTTGTAGCTGCCCCAGTAGGAGTTTGTCTTGTTGTGGACTCTGCTGTAGAGAAAGCAGTTGCTGTTGTTTCAAATGTAGTTTCCGAGGATGTTGATTCGATTGTAGGTTTCGATGTTGTGGATTCAAGGGTAGATTCTGTGGTTGTAGTATCAGTTGTAAATCTTGTAGCTGCCCCAGTAGGAGTTTGTCTTGTTGTGGACTCGGCTGTAGAGAAAGCAGTTGCTGTTGTTTCAAATGTAGTTTCCGAGGATGTTGATTCGACTGTAGGTTTCGATGTTGTGGATTCAAGGGTAGATTCTGTGGTTGTAGTATCAGTTGTGGATTCTAATGTTGTAGATCTTGTAGCTGCCCCAGTAGGAGTTTGTCTTGTTGTGGACTCGGCTGTAGAGAAAGCAGTTGCTGTTGTTTCAAATGTAGTTTCCGAGGATGTTGATTCGATTGTAGGTTTCGATGTTGTGGATTCAAGGGTAGATTCTGTGGTTGTAGTATCAGTTGTAAATCTTGTAGCTGCCCCAGTAGGAGTTTGTCTTGTTGTGGACTCGGCTGTAGAGAAAGCAGTTGCTGTTGTTTCAAATGTAGTTTCCGAGGATGTTGATTCGACTGTAGGTTTCGATGTTGTGGATTCTAGTGTAGATTCTTTGGTTGTAGTATCAGTTGTGGATTCTAATGTTGTAGATCTTGTAGCTGCCCCAGTAGGAGTTTGTCTTGTTGTGGACTCGGCTGTAGAGAAAGCAGTTGCTGTTGTTTCAAATGTAGTTTCCGAGGATGTTGATTCGATTGTAGGTTTCGATGTTGTGGATTCAAGGGTAGATTCTGTGGTTGTAGTATCAGTTGTAAATCTTGTAGCTGCCCCAGTAGGAGTTTGTCTTGTTGTGGACTCGGCTGTAGAGAAAGCAGTTGCTGTTGTTTCAAATGTAGTTTCCGAGGATGTTGATTCGACTGTAGGTTTCGATGTTGTGGATTCAAGGGTAGATTCTGTGGTTGTAGTATCAGTTGTGGATTCTAATGTTGTAGATCTTGTAGCTGCCCCAGTAGGAGTTTGTCTTGTTGTGGACTCGGCTGTAGAGAAAGCAGTTGCTGTTGTTTCAAATGTAGTTTCCGAGGATGTTGATTCGACTGTAGGTTTCGATGTTGTGGATTCAAGGGTAGAGTCTATGGTTGTAGTATCGGTTGTAGATCTTATAGCTGCCCCAGTAGGAGTTTTTCTTGTTGTGGACTCGGCTGTAGAGAAAGCAGTTGCTGTTGTTTCAAATGTAGTTTCCGAGGATGTTGATTCGACTGTAGGTTTCGATGTTGTGGATTCTAGTGTAAATTCTGTGGTTGTAGTATCAGTTGTGGATTCTAATGTCGTAGATCTTGTAGCTGCCCCAGTAGGAGTTTGTCTTGTTGTGGACTCGGCTGTAGAGAAAGCAGTTGCTGTTGTTTCAAATGTAGTTTCAGAGGATGTTGATTCGACTGATGGTTTCGATGTTGTGGATTTTAGGGTAGATTCTGTGGTTGTAGTATCGGTTGTGGATTCTAACGTTGTAGATCTTTTAGCTGCCCCAGTAGGAGTTTGTCTTGTTGGGGACCCGGCTGTAGAGAAGACAGTTGCTGTTGTTTCAAATGTAGTTTCCGAGGATGTTGATTTGACTGTAGGTTTCGATGTTGTGGATTCAAGGGTAGATTCTATGGTTGTAGTATCGGTTGTAGATCTTGTAGCTGCCCCAGTAGGAGTTTGTCTTGTTGTGGACTCTGCTGTAGAGAAAGCAGTTGCTGTTGTTTCAAATGTAGTTTCCGAGGATGTTGATTCGATTGTAGGTTTCGATGTTGTGGATTCAAGGGTAGATTCTGTGGTTGTAGTATCAGTTGTAAATCTTGTAGCTGCCCCAGTAGGAGTTTGTCTTGTTGTGGACTCGGCTGTAGAGAAAGCAGTTGCTGTTGTTTCAAATGTAGTTTCCGAGGATGTTGATTCGACTGTAGGTTTCGATGTTGTGGATTCAAGGGTAGATTCTGTGGTTGTAGTATCAGTTGTGGATTCTAATGTTGTAGATCTTGTAGCTGCCCCAGTAGGAGTTTGTCTTGTTGTGGACTCGGCTGTAGAGAAAGCAGTTGCTGTTGTTTCAAATGTAGTTTCCGAGGATGTTGATTCGATTGTAGGTTTCGATGTTGTGGATTCAAGGGTAGATTCTGTGGTTGTAGTATCAGTTGTAAATCTTGTAGCTGCCCCAGTAGGAGTTTGTCTTGTTGTGGACTCGGCTGTAGAGAAAGCAGTTGCTGTTGTTTCAAATGTAGTTTCCGAGGATGTTGATTCGACTGTAGGTTTCGATGTTGTGGATTCTAGTGTAGATTCTTTGGTTGTAGTATCAGTTGTGGATTCTAATGTTGTAGATCTTGTAGCTGCCCCAGTAGGAGTTTGTCTTGTTGTGGACTCGGCTGTAGAGAAAGCAGTTGCTGTTGTTTCAAATGTAGTTTCCGAGGATGTTGATTCGATTGTAGGTTTCGATGTTGTGGATTCAAGGGTAGATTCTGTGGTTGTAGTATCAGTTGTAAATCTTGTAGCTGCCCCAGTAGGAGTTTGTCTTGTTGTGGACTCGGCTGTAGAGAAAGCAGTTGCTGTTGTTTCAAATGTAGTTTCCGAGGATGTTGATTCGACTGTAGGTTTCGATGTTGTGGATTCTAGTGTAGATTCTTTGGTTGTAGTATCAGTTGTGGATTCTAATGTTGTAGATCTTGTAGCTGCCCCAGTAGGAGTTTGTCTTGTTGTGGACTCGGCTGTAGAGAAAGCAGTTGCTGTTGTTTCAAATGTAGTTTCCGAGGATGTTGATTCGACTGTAGGTTTCGATGTTGTGGATTCTAGTGTAGATTCTTTGGTTGTAGTATCAGTTGTGGATTCTAATGTTGTAGATCTTGTAGCTGCCCCAGTAGGAGTTTGTCTTGTTGGGGACTCGGCTGTAGAGAAAGCAGTTGCTGTTGTTTCAAATGTAGTTTCCGAGGATGTTGATTCGATTGTAGGTTTCGATGTTGTGGATTCAAGGGTAGATTCTGTGGTTGTAGTATCAGTTGTAAATCTTGTAGCTGCCCCAGTAGGAGTTTGTCTTGTTGTGGACTCGGCTGTAGAGAAAGCAGTTGCTGTTGTTTCAAATGTAGTTTCCGAGGATGTTGATTCGACTGTAGGTTTCGATGTTGTGGATTCAAGGGTAGATTCTATGGTTGTAGTATCGGTTGTAGATCTTGTAGCTGCCCCAGTAGGAGTTTGTCTTGTTGTGGACTCGGCTGTAGAGAAAGCAGTTGCTGTTGTTTCAAATGTAGTTTCCGAGGATGTTGATTCGATTGTAGGTTTCGATGTTGTGGATTCAAGGGTAGATTCTGTGGTTGTAGTATCAGTTGTAAATCTTGTAGCTGCCCCAGTAGGAGTTTGTCTTGTTGTGGACTCGGCTGTAGAGAAAGCAGTTGCTGTTGTTTCAAATGTAGTTTCCGAGGATGTTGATTCGACTGTAGGTTTCGATGTTGTGGATTCTAGTGTAGATTCTTTGGTTGTAGTATCAGTTGTGGATTCTAATGTTGTAGATCTTGTAGCTGCCCCAGTAGGAGTTTGTCTTGTTGTGGACTCGGCTGTAGAGAAAGCAGTTGCTGTTGTTTCAAATGTAGTTTCCGAGGATGTTGATTCGACTGTAGGTTTCGATGTTGTGGATTCTAGTGTAGATTCTTTGGTTGTAGTATCAGTTGTGGATTCTAATGTTGTAGATCTTGTAGCTGCCCCAGTAGGAGTTTGTCTTGTTGGGGACTCGGCTGTAGAGAAAGCAGTTGCTGTTGTTTCAAATGTAGTTTCCGAGGATGTTGATTCGATTGTAGGTTTCGATGTTGTGAATTCAAGGGTAGATTCTGTGGTTGTAGTATCAGTTGTAAATCTTGTAGCTGCCCCAGTAGGAGTTTGTCTTGTTGTGGACTCGGCTGTAGAGAAAGCAGTTGCTGTTGTTTCAAATGTAGTTTCCGAGGATGTTGATTCGACTGTAGGTTTCGATGTTGTGGATTCAAGGGTAGATTCTATGGTTGTAGTATCGGTTGTAGATCTTGTAGCTGCCCCAGTAGGAGTTTGTCTTGTTGTGGACTCGGCTGTAGAGAAAGCAGTTGCTGTTGTTTCAAATGTAGTTTCCGAGGATGTTGATTCGATTGTAGGTTTCGATGTTGTGGATTCAAGGGTAGATTCTGTGGTTGTAGTATCAGTTGTAAATCTTGTAGCTGCCCCAGTAGGAGTTTGTCTTGTTGTGGACTCGGCTGTAGAGAAAGCAGTTGCTGTTGTTTCAAATGTAGTTTCCGAGGATGTTGATTCGACTGTAGGTTTCGATGTTGTGGATTCAAGGGTAGATTCTGTGGTTGTAGTATCAGTTGTGGATTCTAATGTTGTAGATCTTGTAGCTGCCCCAGTAGGAGTTTGTCTTGTTGTGGACTCGGCTGTAGAGAAAGCAGTTGCTGTTGTTTCAAATGTAGTTTCCCAGGATGTTGATTCGATTGTAGGTTTCGATGTTGTGGATTCAAGGGTAGATTCTGTGGTTGTAGTATCAGTTGTAAATCTTGTAGCTGCCCCAGTAGGAGTTTGTCTTGTTGTGGACTCGGCTGTAGAGAAAGCAGTTGCTGTTGTTTCAAATGTAGTTTCCGAGGATGTTGATTCGACTGTAGGTTTCGATGTTGTGGATTCAAGGGTAGATTCTATGGTTGTAGTATCGGTTGTAGATCTTGTAGCTGCCCCAGTAGGAGTTTGTCTTGTTGTGGACTCGGCTGTAGAGAAAGCAGTTGCTGTTGTTTCAAATGTAGTTTCCGAGGATGTTGATTCGATTGTAGGTTTCGATGTTGTGGATTCAAGGGTAGATTCTGTGGTTGTAGTATCAGTTGTAAATCTTGTAGCTGCCCCAGTAGGAGTTTGTCTTGTTGTGGACTCGGCTGTAGAGAAAGCAGTTGCTGTTGTTTCAAATGTAGTTTCCGAGGATGTTGATTCGACTGTAGGTTTCGATGTTGTGGATTCAAGGGTAGATTCTGTGGTTGTAGTATCAGTTGTGGATTCTAATGTTGTAGATCTTGTAGCTGCCCCAGTAGGAGTTTGTCTTGTTGTGGACTCGGCTGTAGAGAAAGCAGTTGCTGTTGTTTCAAATGTAGTTTCCCAGGATGTTGATTCGATTGTAGGTTTCGATGTTGTGGATTCAAGGGTAGATTCTGTGGTTGTAGTATCAGTTGTAAATCTTGTAGCTGCCCCAGTAGGAGTTTGTCTTGTTGTGGACTCGGCTGTAGAGAAAGCAGTTGCTGTTGTTTCAAATGTAGTTTCCGAGGATGTTGATTCGACTGTAGGTTTCGATGTTGTGGATTCTAGTGTAGATTCTTTGGTTGTAGTATCAGTTGTGGATTCTAATGTTGTAGATCTTGTAGCTGCCCCAGTAGGAGTTTGTCTTGTTGGGGACTCGGCTGTAGAGAAAGCAGTTGCTGTTGTTTCAAATGTAGTTTCCGAGGATGTTGATTCGATTGTAGGTTTCGATGTTGTGGATTCAAGGGTAGATTCTGTGGTTGTAGTATCAGTTGTAAATCTTGTAGCTGCCCCAGTAGGAGTTTGTCTTGTTGTGGACTCGGCTGTAGAGAAAGCAGTTGCTGTTGTTTCAAATGTAGTTTCCGAGGATGTTGATTCGACTGTAGGTTTCGATGTTGTGGATTCAAGGGTAGATTCTATGGTTGTAGTATCGGTTGTAGATCTTGTAGCTGCCCCAGTAGGAGTTTGTCTTGTTGTGGACTCGGCTGTAGAGAAAGCAGTTGCTGTTGTTTCAAATGTAGTTTCCGAGGATGTTGATTCGATTGTAGGTTTCGATGTTGTGGATTCAAGGGTAGATTCTGTGGTTGTAGTATCAGTTGTAAATCTTGTAGCTGCCCCAGTAGGAGTTTGTCTTGTTGTGGACTCGGCTGTAGAGAAAGCAGTTGCTGTTGTTTCAAATGTAGTTTCCGAGGATGTTGATTCGACTGTAGGTTTCGATGTTGTGGATTCAAGGGTAGATTCTGTGGTTGTAGTATCAGTTGTGGATTCTAATGTTGTAGATCTTGTAGCTGCCCCAGTAGGAGTTTGTCTTGTTGTGGACTCGGCTGTAGAGAAAGCAGTTGCTGTTGTTTCAAATGTAGTTTCCCAGGATGTTGATTCGATTGTAGGTTTCGATGTTGTGGATTCAAGGGTAGATTCTGTGGTTGTAGTATCAGTTGTAAATCTTGTAGCTGCCCCAGTAGGAGTTTGTCTTGTTGTGGACTCGGCTGTAGAGAAAGCAGTTGCTGTTGTTTCAAATGTAGTTTCCGAGGATGTTGATTCGACTGTAGGTTTCGATGTTGTGGATTCAAGGGTAGATTCTATGGTTGTAGTATCGGTTGTAGATCTTGTAGCTGCCCCAGTAGGAGTTTGTCTTGTTGTGGACTCGGCTGTAGAGAAAGCAGTTGCTGTTGTTTCAAATGTAGTTTCCGAGGATGTTGATTCGATTGTAGGTTTCGATGTTGTGGATTCAAGGGTAGATTCTGTGGTTGTAGTATCAGTTGTAAATCTTGTAGCTGCCCCAGTAGGAGTTTGTCTTGTTGTGGACTCGGCTGTAGAGAAAGCAGTTGCTGTTGTTTCAAATGTAGTTTCCGAGGATGTTGATTCGACTGTAGGTTTCGATGTTGTGGATTCAAGGGTAGATTCTGTGGTTGTAGTATCAGTTGTGGATTCTAATGTTGTAGATCTTGTAGCTGCCCCAGTAGGAGTTTGTCTTGTTGTGGACTCGGCTGTAGAGAAAGCAGTTGCTGTTGTTTCAAATGTAGTTTCCCAGGATGTTGATTCGATTGTAGGTTTCGATGTTGTGGATTCAAGGGTAGATTCTGTGGTTGTAGTATCAGTTGTGGATTCTAATGTTGTAGATCTTGTAGCTGCCCCAGTAGGAGTTTGTCTTGTTGTGGACTCGGCTGTAGAGAAAGCAGTTGCTGTTGTTTCAAATGTAGTTTCCCAGGATGTTGATTCGATTGTAGGTTTCGATGTTGTGGATTCAAGGGTAGATTCTGTGGTTGTAGTATCAGTTGTAAATCTTGTAGCTGCCCCAGTAGGAGTTTGTCTTGTTGTGGACTCGGCTGTAGAGAAAGCAGTTGCTGTTGTTTCAAATGTAGTTTCCGAGGATGTTGATTCGACTGTAGGTTTCGATGTTGTGGATTCAAGGGTAGATTCTATGGTTGTAGTATCGGTTGTAGATCTTGTAGCTGCCCCAGTAGGAGTTTGTCTTGTTGTGGACTCGGCTGTAGAGAAAGCAGTTGCTGTTGTTTCAAATGTAGTTTCCGAGGATGTTGATTCGATTGTAGGTTTCGATGTTGTGGATTCAAGGGTAGATTCTGTGGTTGTAGTATCAGTTGTAAATCTTGTAGCTGCCCCAGTAGGAGTTTGTCTTGTTGTGGACTCGGCTGTAGAGAAAGCAGTTGCTGTTGTTTCAAATGTAGTTTCCGAGGATGTTGATTCGACTGTAGGTTTCGATGTTGTGGATTCAAGGGTAGATTCTGTGGTTGTAGTATCAGTTGTGGATTCTAATGTTGTAGATCTTGTAGCTGCCCCAGTAGGAGTTTGTCTTGTTGTGGACTCGGCTGTAGAGAAAGCAGTTGCTGTTGTTTCAAATGTAGTTTCCCAGGATGTTGATTCGATTGTAGGTTTCGATGTTGTGGATTCAAGGGTAGATTCTGTGGTTGTAGTATCAGTTGTAAATCTTGTAGCTGCCCCAGTAGGAGTTTGTCTTGTTGTGGACTCGGCTGTAGAGAAAGCAGTTGCTGTTGTTTCAAATGTAGTTTCCGAGGATGTTGATTCGACTGTAGGTTTCGATGTTGTGGATTCAAGGGTAGATTCTATGGTTGTAGTATCGGTTGTAGATCTTGTAGCTGCCCCAGTAGGAGTTTGTCTTGTTGTGGACTCGGCTGTAGAGAAAGCAGTTGCTGTTGTTTCAAATGTAGTTTCCGAGGATGTTGATTCGATTGTAGGTTTCGATGTTGTGGATTCAAGGGTAGATTCTGTGGTTGTAGTATCAGTTGTAAATCTTGTAGCTGCCCCAGTAGGAGTTTGTCTTGTTGTGGACTCGGCTGTAGAGAAAGCAGTTGCTGTTGTTTCAAATGTAGTTTCCGAGGATGTTGATTCGACTGTAGGTTTCGATGTTGTGGATTCAAGGGTAGATTCTGTGGTTGTAGTATCAGTTGTGGATTCTAATGTTGTAGATCTTGTAGCTGCCCCAGTAGGAGTTTGTCTTGTTGTGGACTCGGCTGTAGAGAAAGCAGTTGCTGTTGTTTCAAATGTAGTTTCCCAGGATGTTGATTCGATTGTAGGTTTCGATGTTGTGGATTCAAGGGTAGATTCTGTGGTTGTAGTATCAGTTGTGGATTCTAATGTTGTAGATCTTGTAGCTGCCCCAGTAGGAGTTTGTCTTGTTGTGGACTCGGCTGTAGAGAAAGCAGTTGCTGTTGTTTCAAATGTAGTTTCCCAGGATGTTGATTCGATTGTAGGTTTCGATGTTGTGGATTCAAGGGTAGATTCTGTGGTTGTAGTATCAGTTGTAAATCTTGTAGCTGCCCCAGTAGGAGTTTGTCTTGTTGTGGACTCGGCTGTAGAGAAAGCAGTTGCTGTTGTTTCAAATGTAGTTTCCGAGGATGTTGATTCGACTGTAGGTTTCGATGTTGTGGATTCAAGGGTAGATTCTATGGTTGTAGTATCGGTTGTAGATCTTGTAGCTGCCCCAGTAGGAGTTTGTCTTGTTGTGGACTCGGCTGTAGAGAAAGCAGTTGCTGTTGTTTCAAATGTAGTTTCCGAGGATGTTGATTCGATTGTAGGTTTCGATGTTGTGGATTCAAGGGTAGATTCTGTGGTTGTAGTATCAGTTGTAAATCTTGTAGCTGCCCCAGTAGGAGTTTGTCTTGTTGTGGACTCGGCTGTAGAGAAAGCAGTTGCTGTTGTTTCAAATGTAGTTTCCGAGGATGTTGATTCGACTGTAGGTTTCGATGTTGTGGATTCAAGGGTAGATTCTGTGGTTGTAGTATCAGTTGTGGATTCTAATGTTGTAGATCTTGTAGCTGCCCCAGTAGGAGTTTGTCTTGTTGTGGACTCGGCTGTAGAGAAAGCAGTTGCTGTTGTTTCAAATGTAGTTTCCCAGGATGTTGATTCGATTGTAGGTTTCGATGTTGTGGATTCAAGGGTAGATTCTGTGGTTGTAGTATCAGTTGTAAATCTTGTAGCTGCCCCAGTAGGAGTTTGTCTTGTTGTGGACTCGGCTGTAGAGAAAGCAGTTGCTGTTGTTTCAAATGTAGTTTCCGAGGATGTTGATTCGACTGTAGGTTTCGATGTTGTGGATTCTAGTGTAGATTCTTTGGTTGTAGTATCAGTTGTGGATTCTAATGTTGTAGATCTTGTAGCTGCCCCAGTAGGAGTTTGTCTTGTTGGGGACTCGGCTGTAGAGAAAGCAGTTGCTGTTGTTTCAAATGTAGTTTCCGAGGATGTTGATTCGATTGTAGGTTTCGATGTTGTGGATTCAAGGGTAGATTCTGTGGTTGTAGTATCAGTTGTAAATCTTGTAGCTGCCCCAGTAGGAGTTTGTCTTGTTGTGGACTCGGCTGTAGAGAAAGCAGTTGCTGTTGTTTCAAATGTAGTTTCCGAGGATGTTGATTCGACTGTAGGTTTCGATGTTGTGGATTCAAGGGTAGATTCTATGGTTGTAGTATCGGTTGTAGATCTTGTAGCTGCCCCAGTAGGAGTTTGTCTTGTTGTGGACTCGGCTGTAGAGAAAGCAGTTGCTGTTGTTTCAAATGTAGTTTCCGAGGATGTTGATTCGATTGTAGGTTTCGATGTTGTGGATTCAAGGGTAGATTCTGTGGTTGTAGTATCAGTTGTAAATCTTGTAGCTGCCCCAGTAGGAGTTTGTCTTGTTGTGGACTCGGCTGTAGAGAAAGCAGTTGCTGTTGTTTCAAATGTAGTTTCCGAGGATGTTGATTCGACTGTAGGTTTCGATGTTGTGGATTCAAGGGTAGATTCTGTGGTTGTAGTATCAGTTGTGGATTCTAATGTTGTAGATCTTGTAGCTGCCCCAGTAGGAGTTTGTCTTGTTGTGGACTCGGCTGTAGAGAAAGCAGTTGCTGTTGTTTCAAATGTAGTTTCCCAGGATGTTGATTCGATTGTAGGTTTCGATGTTGTGGATTCAAGGGTAGATTCTGTGGTTGTAGTATCAGTTGTAAATCTTGTAGCTGCCCCAGTAGGAGTTTGTCTTGTTGTGGACTCGGCTGTAGAGAAAGCAGTTGCTGTTGTTTCAAATGTAGTTTCCGAGGATGTTGATTCGACTGTAGGTTTCGATGTTGTGGATTCAAGGGTAGATTCTATGGTTGTAGTATCGGTTGTAGATCTTGTAGCTGCCCCAGTAGGAGTTTGTCTTGTTGTGGACTCGGCTGTAGAGAAAGCAGTTGCTGTTGTTTCAAATGTAGTTTCCGAGGATGTTGATTCGATTGTAGGTTTCGATGTTGTGGATTCAAGGGTAGATTCTGTGGTTGTAGTATCAGTTGTAAATCTTGTAGCTGCCCCAGTAGGAGTTTGTCTTGTTGTGGACTCGGCTGTAGAGAAAGCAGTTGCTGTTGTTTCAAATGTAGTTTCCGAGGATGTTGATTCGACTGTAGGTTTCGATGTTGTGGATTCAAGGGTAGATTCTGTGGTTGTAGTATCAGTTGTGGATTCTAATGTTGTAGATCTTGTAGCTGCCCCAGTAGGAGTTTGTCTTGTTGTGGACTCGGCTGTAGAGAAAGCAGTTGCTGTTGTTTCAAATGTAGTTTCCCAGGATGTTGATTCGATTGTAGGTTTCGATGTTGTGGATTCAAGGGTAGATTCTGTGGTTGTAGTATCAGTTGTAAATCTTGTAGCTGCCCCAGTAGGAGTTTGTCTTGTTGTGGACTCGGCTGTAGAGAAAGCAGTTGCTGTTGTTTCAAATGTAGTTTCCGAGGATGTTGATTCGACTGTAGGTTTCGATGTTGTGGATTCTAGTGTAGATTCTTTGGTTGTAGTATCAGTTGTGGATTCTAATGTTGTAGATCTTGTAGCTGCCCCAGTAGGAGTTTGTCTTGTTGTGGACTCGGCTGTAGAGAAAGCAGTTGCTGTTGTTTCAAATGTAGTTTCCGAGGATGTTGATTCGACTGTAGGTTTCGATGTTGTGGATTCTAGTGTAGATTCTTTGGTTGTAGTATCAGTTGTGGATTCTAATGTTGTAGATCTTGTAGCTGCCCCAGTAGGAGTTTGTCTTGTTGGGGACTCGGCTGTAGAGAAAGCAGTTGCTGTTGTTTCAAATGTAGTTTCCGAGGATGTTGATTCGATTGTAGGTTTCGATGTTGTGGATTCAAGGGTAGATTCTGTGGTTGTAGTATCAGTTGTAAATCTTGTAGCTGCCCCAGTAGGAGTTTGTCTTGTTGTGGACTCGGCTGTAGAGAAAGCAGTTGCTGTTGTTTCAAATGTAGTTTCCGAGGATGTTGATTCGACTGTAGGTTTCGATGTTGTGGATTCAAGGGTAGATTCTATGGTTGTAGTATCGGTTGTAGATCTTGTAGCTGCCCCAGTAGGAGTTTGTCTTGTTGTGGACTCGGCTGTAGAGAAAGCAGTTGCTGTTGTTTCAAATGTAGTTTCCGAGGATGTTGATTCGATTGTAGGTTTCGATGTTGTGGATTCAAGGGTAGATTCTGTGGTTGTAGTATCAGTTGTAAATCTTGTAGCTGCCCCAGTAGGAGTTTGTCTTGTTGTGGACTCGGCTGTAGAGAAAGCAGTTGCTGTTGTTTCAAATGTAGTTTCCGAGGATGTTGATTCGACTGTAGGTTTCGATGTTGTGGATTCAAGGGTAGATTCTGTGGTTGTAGTATCAGTTGTGGATTCTAATGTTGTAGATCTTGTAGCTGCCCCAGTAGGAGTTTGTCTTGTTGTGGACTCGGCTGTAGAGAAAGCAGTTGCTGTTGTTTCAAATGTAGTTTCCCAGGATGTTGATTCGATTGTAGGTTTCGATGTTGTGGATTCAAGGGTAGATTCTGTGGTTGTAGTATCAGTTGTAAATCTTGTAGCTGCCCCAGTAGGAGTTTGTCTTGTTGTGGACTCGGCTGTAGAGAAAGCAGTTGCTGTTGTTTCAAATGTAGTTTCCGAGGATGTTGATTCGACTGTAGGTTTCGATGTTGTGGATTCAAGGGTAGATTCTATGGTTGTAGTATCGGTTGTAGATCTTGTAGCTGCCCCAGTAGGAGTTTGTCTTGTTGTGGACTCGGCTGTAGAGAAAGCAGTTGCTGTTGTTTCAAATGTAGTTTCCGAGGATGTTGATTCGATTGTAGGTTTCGATGTTGTGGATTCAAGGGTAGATTCTGTGGTTGTAGTATCAGTTGTAAATCTTGTAGCTGCCCCAGTAGGAGTTTGTCTTGTTGTGGACTCGGCTGTAGAGAAAGCAGTTGCTGTTGTTTCAAATGTAGTTTCCGAGGATGTTGATTCGACTGTAGGTTTCGATGTTGTGGATTCAAGGGTAGATTCTGTGGTTGTAGTATCAGTTGTGGATTCTAATGTTGTAGATCTTGTAGCTGCCCCAGTAGGAGTTTGTCTTGTTGTGGACTCGGCTGTAGAGAAAGCAGTTGCTGTTGTTTCAAATGTAGTTTCCCAGGATGTTGATTCGATTGTAGGTTTCGATGTTGTGGATTCAAGGGTAGATTCTGTGGTTGTAGTATCAGTTGTAAATCTTGTAGCTGCCCCAGTAGGAGTTTGTCTTGTTGTGGACTCGGCTGTAGAGAAAGCAGTTGCTGTTGTTTCAAATGTAGTTTCCGAGGATGTTGATTCGACTGTAGGTTTCGATGTTGTGGATTCTAGTGTAGATTCTTTGGTTGTAGTATCAGTTGTGGATTCTAATGTTGTAGATCTTGTAGCTGCCCCAGTAGGAGTTTGTCTTGTTGTGGACTCGGCTGTAGAGAAAGCAGTTGCTGTTGTTTCAAATGTAGTTTCCGAGGATGTTGATTCGACTGTAGGTTTCGATGTTGTGGATTCTAGTGTAGATTCTTTGGTTGTAGTATCAGTTGTGGATTCTAATGTTGTAGATCTTGTAGCTGCCCCAGTAGGAGTTTGTCTTGTTGGGGACTCGGCTGTAGAGAAAGCAGTTGCTGTTGTTTCAAATGTAGTTTCCGAGGATGTTGATTCGATTGTAGGTTTCGATGTTGTGGATTCAAGGGTAGATTCTGTGGTTGTAGTATCAGTTGTAAATCTTGTAGCTGCCCCAGTAGGAGTTTGT
The DNA here is from genome assembly GCA_037043235.1 of Rhodeus uyekii. NCBI lineage: Eukaryota > Metazoa > Chordata > Actinopteri > Cypriniformes > Acheilognathidae > Rhodeus > Rhodeus uyekii. Next base: position 97,470 of record JAWRVZ010000660.1, read on the forward strand.
CTTGTTGTGGACTCGGCTGTAGAGAAAGCAGTTGCTGTTGTTTCAAATGTAGTTTCCGAGGATGTTGATTCGACTGTAGGTTTCGATGTTGTGGATTCAAGGGTAGATTCTATGGTTGTAGTATCGGTTGTAGATCTTGTAGCTGCCCCAGTAGGAGTTTGTCTTGTTGTGGACTCGGCTGTAGAGAAAGCAGTTGCTGTTGTTTCAAATGTAGTTTCCGAGGATGTTGATTCGACTGTAGGTTTCGATGTTGTGGATTCTAGTGTAGATTCTTTGGTTGTAGTATCAGTTGTGGTTTCTAATGTTGTAGATCTTGTAGCTGCCCCAGTAGGAGTTTGTCTTGTTGTGGACTCGGCTGTAGAGAAAGCAGTTGCTGTTGTTTCAAATGTAGTTTCCGAGGATGTTGATTCGACTGTAGGTTTCGATGTTGTGGATTCAAGTGTAGATTCTGTGGTTGTAGTATCAGTTGTGGATTCTAATGTTGTAGATCTTGTGGCTGCCCCACTAGGAGTTTGTCTTGTTGTGGACTCGGCTGTAGAGAAAGCAGTTGCTGTTGTTTCAAATGTAGTTTCCGAGGATGTTGATTTGACTGTAGGTTTCGATGTTGTGGATTCAAGGGTAGATTCTATGGTTGTAGTATCGGTTGTAGATCTTGTAGCTGCCCCAGTAGGAGTTTTGCTTGTTGTGGACTCGGCTGTAGAGAAAGCAGTTGCTGTTGTTTCAAATGTAGTTTCCGAGGATGTTGATTCGACTGTAGGTTTCGATGTTGTGGATTCTAGTGTAGATCTTTTGGTTGTAGTATCAGTTGTGGATTCTAATGTTGTAGATCTTGTAGCTGCCCCAGTAGGAGTTTGTCTTGTTGTGGACTCGGCTGTAGAGAAAGCAGTTGCTGTTGTTTCAAATGTAGTTTCCGAGGATGTTGATTCGACTGTTGGTTTCGATGTTGTGGATTTTAGGGTAGATTCTGTGGTTGTAGTATCGGTTGTGGATTCTAATGTTGTAGATCTTGTGGCTGCCCCAGTAGGAGTTTGTCTTGTTGTGGACTCGGCTGTAGAGAAAGCAGTTGCTGTTGTTTCAAATGTAGTTTCCGAGGATGTTGATTTGACTGTAGGTTTCGATGTTGTGGATTCAAGGGTAGATTCTATGGTTGTAGTATCGGTTGTAGATCTTGTAGCTGCCCCAGTAGGAGTTTTGCTTGTTGTGGACTCGGCTGTAGAGAAAGCAGTTGCTGTTGTTTCAAATGTAGTTTCCGAGGATGTTGATTCGACTGTAGGTTTCGATGTTGTGGATTCTAGTGTAGATTCTTTGGTTGTAGTATCAGTTGTGGATTCTAATGTTGTAGATCTTGTAGCTGCCCCAGTAGGAGTTTGTCTTGTTGTGGACTCGGCTGTAGAGAAAGCAGTTGCTGTTGTTTCAAATGTAGTTTCCGAGGATGTTGATTCGACTGTTGGTTTCGATATTGTGGATTCAAGTGTAGATTCTGTGGTTGTAGTATCAGTTGTGGATTCTAATGTTGTAGATCTTGTAGCTGCCCCAGTAGGAGTTTGTCTTGTTGTGGACTCGGCTGTAGAGAAAGCAGTTGCTGTTGTTTCAAATGTAGTTTCCGAGGATGTTGATTTGACTGTAGGTTTCGATGTTGTGGATTCAAGGGTAGATTCTATGGTTGTAGTATCGGTGGATGTAGATCTTATAGCTGCCCCAGTAGGAGTTTTTCTTGTTGTGGACTCGGCTGTAGAGAAAGCAGTTGCTGTTGTTTCAAATGTAGTTTCCGAGGATGTTGATTCGACTGTAGGTTTCGATGTTGTGGATTCTAGTGTAGATTCTGTGGTTATAGTATCAGTTATGGATTCTAATGTTGTAGATCTTGTAGCTGCCCCAGTAGGAGTTTGTCTTGTTGTGGACTCGGCTGTAGAGAAAGCAGTTGCTGTTGTTTCAAATGTAGTTTCAGAGGATGTTGATTCGACTGATGGTTTCGATGTTGTGGATTTTAGGGTAGATTCTGTGGTTGTAGTATCGGTTGTGGATTCTAACGTTGTAGATCTTTTAGCTGCCCCAGTAGGAGTTTGTCTTGTTGGGGACCCGGTTGTAGAGAAGACAGTTGCTGTTGTTTCAAATGTAGTTTCCGAGGATGTTGATTTGACTGTAGGTTTCGATGTTGTGGATTCAAGGGTAGATTCTATGGTTGTAGTATTGGTTGTAGATCTTGTAGCTGCCCCAGTAGGAGTTTGTCTTGTTGTGGACTCTGCTGTAGAGAAAGCAGTTGCTGTTGTTTCAAATGTAGTTTCCGAGGATGTTGATTCGATTGTAGGTTTCGATGTTGTGGATTCAAGGGTAGATTCTGTGGTTGTAGTATCAGTTGTAAATCTTGTAGCTGCCCCAGTAGGAGTTTGTCTTGTTGTGGACTCGGCTGTAGAGAAAGCAGTTGCTGTTGTTTCAAATGTAGTTTCCGAGGATGTTGATTCGACTGTAGGTTTCGATGTTGTGGATTCAAGGGTAGATTCTGTGGTTGTAGTATCAGTTGTGGATTCTAATGTTGTAGATCTTGTAGCTGCCCCAGTAGGAGTTTGTCTTGTTGTGGACTCGGCTGTAGAGAAAGCAGTTGCTGTTGTTTCAAATGTAGTTTCCGAGGATGTTGATTCGATTGTAGGTTTCGATGTTGTGGATTCAAGGGTAGATTCTGTGGTTGTAGTATCAGTTGTAAATCTTGTAGCTGCCCCAGTAGGAGTTTGTCTTGTTGTGGACTCGGCTGTAGAGAAAGCAGTTGCTGTTGTTTCAAATGTAGTTTCCGAGGATGTTGATTCGACTGTAGGTTTCGATGTTGTGGATTCTAGTGTAGATTCTTTGGTTGTAGTATCAGTTGTGGATTCTAATGTTGTAGATCTTGTAGCTGCCCCAGTAGGAGTTTGTCTTGTTGTGGACTCGGCTTTAGAGAAAGCAGTTGCTGTTGTTTCAAATGTAGTTTCCGAGGATGTTGATTCGACTGTAGGTTTCGATGTTGTGGATTCTAGTGTAGATTCTTTGGTTGTAGTATCAGTTGTGGATTCTAATGTTGTAGATCTTGTAGCTGCCCCAGTAGGAGTTTGTCTTGTTGTGGACTTTGCTGTAGAGAAAGCAGTTGCTGTTGTTTCAAATGTAGTTTCCGAGGATGTTGATTCGATTGTAGGTTTCGATGTTGTGGATTCAAGGGTAGATTCTGTGGTTGTAATATCAGTTGTAAATCTCGTAGCTGCCCCAGTAGGAGTTTGTCTTGTTGTGGACTCGGCTGTAGAGAAAGCAGTTGCTGTTGTTTCAAATGTAGTTTCCGAGGATGTTGATTCGACTGTAGGTTTCGATGTTGTGGATTCAAGGGTAGATTCTATGGTTGTAGTATCGGTTGTAGATCTTGTAGCTGCCCCAGTAGGAGTTTGTCTTGTTGTGGACTCGGCTGTAGAGAAAGCAGTTGCTGTTGTTTCAAATGTAGTTTCCGAGGATGTTGATTCGACTGTAGGTTTCGATGTTGTGGATTCTAGTGTAGATTCTTTGGTTGTAGTATCAGTTGTGGTTTCTAATGTTGTAGATCTTGTAGCTGCCCCAGTAGGAGTTTGTCTTGTTGTGGACTCGGCTGTAGAGAAAGCAGTTGCTGTTGTTTCAAATGTAGTTTCCGAGGATGTTGATTTGACTGTAGGTTTCGATGTTGTGGATTCAAGGGTAGATTCTATGGTTGTAGTATCGGTTGTAGATCTTGTAGCTGCCCCAGTAGGAGTTTTGCTTGTTGTGGACTCGGCTGTAGAGAAAGCAGTTGCTGTTGTTTCAAATGTAGTTTCCGAGGATGTTGATTCGACTGTAGGTTTCGATGTTGTGGATTCTAGTGTAGATTCTTTGGTTGTAGTATCAGTTGTGGATTCTAATGTTGTAGATCTTGTAGCTGCCCCAGTACGAGTTTGTCTTGTTGTGGACTCGGCTGTAGAGAAAGCAGTTGCTGTTGTTTCAAATGTAGTTTCCGAGGATGTTGATTCGACTGTAGGTTTCGATGTTGTGGATTCTAGTGTAGATTCTTTGGTTGTAGTATCAGTTGTGGATTCTAATGTTGTAGATCTTGTAGCTGCCCCAGTAGGAGTTTGTCTTGTTGTGGACTCAGCTGTAGAGAAAGCAGTTGCTGTTGTTTCAAATGTAGTTTCCGAGGATGTTGATTCGACTGTTGGTTTCGATGTTGTGGATTCAAGTGTAGATTCTGTGGTTGTAGTATCATTTGTGGATTCTAATGTTGTAGATCTTGTAGCTGCCCCAGTAGGAGTTTGTCTTGTTGTGGACTCGGCTGTAGAGAAAGCAGTTGCTGTTGTTTCAAATGTAGTTTCCGAGGATGTTGATTTGACTGTAGGTTTCGATGTTGTGGATTCAAGGGTAGATTCTATGGTTGTAGTATCGGTTGTAGATCTTTTAGCTGCCCCAGTAGGAGTTTGTCTTGTTGTGGACTCGGCTGTAGAGAAAGCAGTTGCTGTTGTTTCAAATGTAGTTTCCGAGGATGTTGATTCGACTGTAGGTTTTGATATTGTGGATTCAAGGGTAGATTCTATGGTTGTAGTATCGGTTGTAGATCTTATAGCTGCCTCAGTAGGAGTTTTTCTTGTTGTGGACTCGGCTGTAGAGAAAGCAGTTGCTGTTGTTTCAAATGTAGTTTCCGAGGATGTTGATTCGACTGTAGGTTTCGATGTTGTGGATTCTAGTGTAGATTCTGTGGTTGTAGTATCAGTTGTGGATTCTAATGTTGTAGATCTTGTAGCTGCCCCAGTAGGAGTTTGCCTTGGCGTGGACTTGGATGTAGAGAAAGCAGTTGCTGTTGTTTCAAATGTAGTTTCCGAGGATGCTGATTCGACTGTAGGTTTCGATGTTGTGGATTCAAGGGCAGATTCTATGGTTGTAGTATCGGTTGTAGATCTTATAGCTGCCCCAGTAGGAGTTTTTCTTGTTGTGGACTCGGCTGTAGAGAAAGCAGTTGCTGTTGTTTCAAATGTAGTTTCCGAGGATGTTGATTTGACTGTAGGTTTCGGTGTTGTGGATTCAAGGGTAGATTCTATGGCTGTAGTATCGGTTGTAGATCTTGTAGCTGCCCCAGTAGGAGTTTGTCTTGTTGTGGACTCGTCTGTAGAGAAAGCAGTTGCTGTTGTTTCAAATGTAGTTTCCGAGGATGTTGATTCGACTGTAGGTTTCGATGTTGTGGATTCTAGTGTAAATTCTGTGGTTGTAGTATCAGTTGTGGATTCTAATGTTGTAGATCTTGTAGCTGCCCAAGTAGGAGTTTGTCTTGTTGTGGACTCGGCTGTAGAGAAAGCAGTTGCTGTTGTTTCAAATGTAGTTTCCGAGGATGTTGATTCGACTGTAGGTTTCGATGTTGTTGATTCAAGGGTAGATTCTATGGTTGTAGTATCGGTTGTAGATCTTGTAGCTGCCCCAGTAGGAGTTTGCCTTGTCGTGGACTTGGATGTAGAGAAAGCAGTTGCTGTTGTTTCAAATGTAGTTTCCGAGGATGTTGATTCGACTGTAGGTTTCGATGTTGTGGATTCAAGGGCAGATTCTATGGTTGTAGTATCGGTTGTAGATCTTATAGCTGCCCCAGTAGGAGTTTTTCTTGTTGTGGACTCGTCTGTAGAGAAAGCAGTTGCTGTTGTTTCAAATGTAGTTTCCGAGGATGTTGATTCGACTGTAGGTTTCGATGTTGTGGATTCTAGTGTAAATTCTGTGGTTGTAGTATCAGTTGTGGATTCTAATGTTGTAGATCTTGTAGCTGCCCCAGTAGGAGTTTGTCTTGTTGTGGACTCGGCTGTAGAGAAAGCAGTTGCTGTTGTTTCAAATGTAGTTTCAGAGGATGTTGATTCGACTGATGGTTTCGATGTTGTGGATTTTAGGGTAGATTCTGTGGTTGTAGTATCGGTTGTGGATTCTAACGTTGTAGATCTTTTAGCTGCCCCAGTAGGAGTTTGTCTTGTTGGGGACCCGGCTGTAGAGAAGACAGTTCCTGTTGTTTCAAATGTAGTTTCCGAGGATGTTGTTTTGACTGTAGGTTTCGATGTTGTGGATTCAAGGGTAGATTCTGTGGTTGTAGTATCGGTTGTAGATCTTGTAGCTGCCCCAGTAGGAGTTTGTCTTGTTGTGGACTCGGCTGTAGAGAAAGCAGTTGCTGTTGTTTCAAATGTAGTTTCCGAGGATGTTGATTCGATTGTAGGTTTCGATGTTGTGGATTCAAGGGTAGATTCTGTGGTTGTAGTATCAGTTGTAAATCTTGTAGCTGCCCCAGTAGGAGTTTGTCTTGTTGTGGACTCGGCTGTAGAGAAAGCAGTTGCTGTTGTTTCAAATGTAGTTTCCGAGGATGTTGATTCGACTGTAGGTTTCGATGTTGTGGATTCAAGGGTAGATTCTGTGGTTGTAGTATCAGTTGTGGATTCTAATGTTGTAGATCTTGTAGCTGCCCCAGTAGGAGTTTGTCTTGTTGTGGACTCGGCTGTAGAGAAAGCAGTTGCTGTTGTTTCAAATGTAGTTTCCGAGGATGTTGATTCGATTGTAGGTTTCGATGTTGTGGATTCAAGGGTAGATTCTGTGGTTGTAGTATCAGTTGTAAATCTTGTAGCTGCCCCAGTAGGAGTTTGTCTTGTTGTGGACTCGGCTGTAGAGAAAGCAGTTGCTGTTGTTTCAAATGTAGTTTCCGAGGATGTTGATTCGACTGTAGGTTTCGATGTTGTGGATTCTAGTGTAGATTCTCTGGTTATAGTATCAGTTGTGGATTCTAATGTTGTAGATCTTGTAGCTGCCCCAGTAGGAGTTTGTATTGTTGTGGACTCGGCTGTAGAGAAAGCAGTTGCTGTTGTTTCAAATGTAGTTTCCGAGGATGTTGATTTGACTGTAGGTTTCGGTGTTGTGGATTCAAGGGTAGATTCTATGGTTGTAGTATCGGTTGTAGATCTTATAGCTGCCTCAGTAGGAGTTTTTCTTGTTGTGGACTCGGCTGTAGAGAAAGCAGTTGCTGTTGTTTCAAATGTAGTTTCCGAGGATGTTGATTCGACTGTAGGTTTCGATGTTGTGGATTCTAGTGTAGATTCTGTGGTTGTAGTATCAGTTGTGGATTCTAATGTTGTAGATCTTGTAGCTGCCCCAGTAGGAGTTTGCCTTGTCGTGGACTTGGATGTAGAGAAAGCAGTTGCTGTTGTTTCAAATGTAGTTTCCGAGGATGTTGATTCGACTGTAGGTTTCGATGTTGTGGATTCAAGGGTAGATTCTATGGTTGTAGTATCGGTTGTAGATCTTGTAGCTGCCCCAGTAGGAGTTTGCCTTGTCGTGGACTTGGATGTAGAGAAAGCAGTTGCTGTTGTTTCAAATGTAGTTTCCGAGGATGTTGATTCGACTGTAGGTTTCGATGTTGTGGATTCAAGGGTAGATTCTATGGTTGTAGTATCGGTTGTAGATCTTATAGCTGCACCAGTAGGAGTTTTTCTTGTTGTGGACTCGGCTGTAGAGAAAGCAGTTGCTGTTGTTTCAAATGTAGTTTCCGAGGATGTTGATTCGACTGTAGGTTTCGATGTTGTGGATTCTAGTGTAGATTCTGTGGTTATAGTATCAGTTGTGGATTCTAATGTTGTAGATCTTGTAGCTGCCCCAGTAGGAGTTTGTCTTGTTGTGGACTCGGCTGTAGAGAAAGCAGTTGCTGTTGTTTCAAATGTAGTTTCAGAGGATGTTGATTCGACTGATGGTTTCGATGTTGTGGATTTTAGGGTAGATTCTGTGGTTGTAGTATCGGTTGTGGATTCTAACGTTGTAGATCTTTTAGCTGCCCCAGTAGGAGTTTGTCTTGTTGGGGACCCGGCTGTAGAGAAGACAGTTGCTGTTGTTTCAAATGTAGTTTCCGAGGATGTTGATTTGACTGTAGGTTTCGATGTTGTGGATTCAAGGGTAGATTCTATGGTTGTAGTATTGGTTGTAGATCTTGTAGCTGCCCCAGTAGGAGTTTGTCTTGTTGTGGACTCTGCTGTAGAGAAAGCAGTTGCTGTTGTTTCAAATGTAGTTTCCGAGGATGTTGATTCGATTGTAGGTTTCGATGTTGTTGATTCAAGGGTAGATTCTGTGGTTGTAGTATCAGTTGTAAATCTTGTAGCTGCCCCAGTAGGAGTTTGTCTTGTTGTGGACTCGGCTGTAGAGAAAGCAGTTGCTGTTGTTTCAAATGTAGTTTCCGAGGATGTTGATTCGACTGTAGGTTTCGATGTTGTGGATTCAAGGGTAGATTCTGTGGTTGTAGTATCAGTTGTGGATTCTATTGTTGTAGATCTTGTAGCTGCCCCAGTAGGAGTTTGTCTTGTTGTGGACTCGGCTGTAGAGAAAGCAGTTGCTGTTGTTTCAAATGTAGTTTCCGAGGATGTTGATTCGATTGTAGGTTTCGATGTTGTGGATTCAAGGGTAGATTCTGTGGTTGTAGTATCAGTTGTAAATCTTGTAGCTGCCCCAGTAGGAGTTTGTCTTGTTGTGGACTCGGCTGTAGAGAAAGCAGTTGCTGTTGTTTCAAATGTAGTTTCCGAGGATGTTGATTCGACTGTAGGTTTCGATGTTGTGGATTCTAGTGTAGATTCTTTGGTTGTAGTATCAGTTGTGGATTCTAATGTTGTAGATCTTGTAGCTGCCCCAGTAGGAGTTTGTCTTGTTGTGGACTCGGCTGTAGAGAAAGCAGTTGCTGTTGTTTCAAATGTAGTTTCCGAGGATGTTGATTCGACTGTAGGTTTCGATGTTGTGGATTCTAGTGTAGATTCTTTGGTTGTAGTATCAGTTGTGGATTCTAATGTTGTAGATCTTGTAGCTGCCCCAGTAGGAGTTTGTCTTGTTGTGGACTTTGCTGTAGAGAAAGCAGTTGCTGTTGTTTCAAATGTAGTTTCCGAGGATGTTGATTTGACTGTAGGTTTCGGTGTTGTGGATTCAAGGGTAGATTCTATGGTTGTAGTATCGGTTGTAGATCTTATAGCTGCCTCAGTAGGAGTTTTTCTTGTTGTGGACTCGGCTGTAGAGAAAGCAGTTGCTGTTGTTTCAAATGTAGTTTCCGAGGATGTTGATTCGACTGTAGGTTTCGATGTTGTGGATTCTAGTGTAGATTCTGTGGTTGTAGTATCAGTTGTGGATTCTAATGTTGTAGATCTTGTAGCTGCCCCAGTAGGAGTTTGTCTTGTTGTGGACTCGGCTGTAGAGAAAGCAGTTGCTGTTGTTTCAAATGTAGTTTCCGAGGATGTTGATTCGATTGTAGGTTTCGATGTTGTGGATTCAAGGGTAGATTCTGTGGTTGTAGTATCAGTTGTAAATCTTGTAGCTGCCCCAGTAGGAGTTTGTCTTGTTGTGGACTCGGCTGTAGAGAAAGCAGTTGCTGTTGTTTCAAATGTAGTTTCCGAGGATGTTGATTCGACTGTAGGTTTCGATGTTGTGGATTCTAGTGTAGATTCTTTGGTTGTAGTATCAGTTGTGGATTCTAATGTTGTAGATCTTGTAGCTGCCCCAGTAGGAGTTTGTCTTGTTGTGGACTCGGCTGTAGAGAAAGCAGTTGCTGTTGTTTCAAATGTAGTTTCCGAGGATGTTGATTTGACTGTAGGTTTCGATGTTGTGGATTCAAGGGTAGATTCTGTGGTTGTAGTATCGGTTGTAGATCTTGTAGCTGCCCCAGTAGGAGTTTGTCTTGTTGTGGACTCGGCTGTAGAGAAAGCAGTTGCTGTTGTTTCAAATGTAGTTTCCGAGGATGTTGATTCGACTGTAGGTTTCGATGTTGTGGATTCAAGGGTAGATTCTATGGTTGTAGTATCGGTTGTAGATCTTGTAGCTGCCCCAGTAGGAGTTTGTCTTGTTGTGGACTCGGCTGTAGAGAAAGCAGTTGCTGTTGTTTCAAATGTAGTTTCCGAGGATGTTGATTCGATTGTAGGTTTCGATGTTGTGGATTCAAGGGTAGATTCTGTGGTTGTAGTATCAGTTGTAAATCTTGTAGCTGCCCCAGTAGGAGTTTGTCTTGTTGTGGACTCGGCTGTAGAGAAAGCAGTTGCTGTTGTTTCAAATGTAGTTTCCGAGGATGTTGATTCGACTGTAGGTTTCGATGTTGTGGATTCTAGTGTAGATTCTTTGGTTGTAGTATCAGTTGTGGATTCTAATGTTGTAGATCTTGTAGCTGCCCCAGTAGGAGTTTGTCTTGTTGTGGACTTTGCTGTAGAGAAAGCAGTTGCTGTTGTTTCAAATGTAGTTTCCGAGGATGTTGATTCGATTGTAGGTTTCGATGTTGTGGATTCAAGGGTAGATTCTGTGGTTGTAATATCAGTTGTAAATCTCGTAGCTGCCCCAGTAGGAGTTTGTCTTGTTGTGGACTCGGCTGTAGAGAAAGCAGTTGCTGTTGTTTCAAATGTAGTTTCCGAGGATGTTGATTCGACTGTAGGTTTCGATGTTGTGGATTCAAGGGTAGATTCTATGGTTGTAGTATCGGTTGTAGATCTTGTAGCTGCCCCAGTAGGAGTTTGTCTTGTTGTGGACTCGGCTGTAGAGAAAGCAGTTGCTGTTGTTTCAAATGTAGTTTCCGAGGATGTTGATTCGACTGTAGATTCTTTGGTTGTAGTATCAGTTGTGGTTTCTAATGTTGTAGATCTTGTAGCTGCCCCAGTAGGAGTTTGTCTTGTTGTGGACTCGGCTGTAGAGAAAGCAGTTGCTGTTGTTTCAAATGTAGTTTCCGAGGATGTTGATTTGACTGTAGGTTTCGATGTTGTGGATTCAAGGGTAGATTCTATGGTTGTAGTATCGGTTGTAGATCTTGTAGCTGCCCCAGTAGGAGTTTTGCTTGTTGTGGACTCGGCTGTAGAGAAAGCAGTTGCTGTTGTTTCAAATGTAGTTTCCGAGGATGTTGATTCGACTGTAGGTTTCGATGTTGTGGATTCTAGTGTAGATTCTTTGGTTGTAGTATCAGTTGTGGATTCTAATGTTGTAGATCTTGTAGCTGCCCCAGTACGAGTTTGTCTTGTTGTGGACTCGGCTGTAGAGAAAGCAGTTGCTGTTGTTTCAAATGTAGTTTCCGAGGATGTTGATTCGACTGTAGGTTTCGATGTTGTGGATTCTAGTGTAGATTCTTTGGTTGTAGTATCAGTTGTGGATTCTAATGTTGTAGATCTTGTAGCTGCCCCAGTAGGAGTTTGTCTTGTTGTGGACTCAGCTGTAGAGAAAGCAGTTGCTGTTGTTTCAAATGTAGTTTCCGAGGATGTTGATTCGACTGTTGGTTTCGATGTTGTGGATTCAAGTGTAGATTCTGTGGTTGTAGTATCATTTGTGGATTCTAATGTTGTAGATCTTGTAGCTGCCCCAGTAGGAGTTTGTCTTGTTGTGGACTCGGCTGTAGAGAAAGCAGTTGCTGTTGTTTCAAATGTAGTTTCCGAGGATGTTGATTTGACTGTAGGTTTCGATGTTGTGGATTCAAGGGTAGATTCTATGGTTGTAGTATCGGTTGTAGATCTTTTAGCTGCCCCAGTAGGAGTTTGTCTTGTTGTGGACTCGGCTGTAGAGAAAGCAGTTGCTGTTGTTTCAAATGTAGTTTCCGAGGATGTTGATTCGACTGTAGGTTTTGATATTGTGGATTCAAGGGTAGATTCTATGGTTGTAGTATCGGTTGTAGATCTTATAGCTGCCTCAGTAGGAGTTTTTCTTGTTGTGGACTCGGCTGTAGAGAAAGCAGTTGCTGTTGTTTCAAATGTAGTTTCCGAGGATGTTGATTCGACTGTAGGTTTCGATGTTGTGGATTCTAGTGTAGATTCTGTGGTTGTAGTATCAGTTGTGGATTCTAATGTTGTAGATCTTGTAGCTGCCCCAGTAGGAGTTTGCCTTGGCGTGGACTTGGATGTAGAGAAAGCAGTTGCTGTTGTTTCAAATGTAGTTTCCGAGGATGCTGATTCGACTGTAGGTTTCGATGTTGTGGATTCAAGGGCAGATTCTATGGTTGTAGTATCGGTTGTAGATCTTATAGCTGCCCCAGTAGGAGTTTTTCTTGTTGTGGACTCGGCTGTAGAGAAAGCAGTTGCTGTTGTTTCAAATGTAGTTTCCGAGGATGTTGATTTGACTGTAGGTTTCGGTGTTGTGGATTCAAGGGTAGATTCTATGGCTGTAGTATCGGTTGTAGATCTTGTAGCTGCCCCAGTAGGAGTTTGTCTTGTTGTGGACTCGTCTGTAGAGAAAGCAGTTGCTGTTGTTTCAAATGTAGTTTCCGAGGATGTTGATTCGACTGTAGGTTTCGATGTTGTGGATTCTAGTGTAAATTCTGTGGTTGTAGTATCAGTTGTGGATTCTAATGTTGTAGATCTTGTAGCTGCCCAAGTAGGAGTTTGTCTTGTTGTGGACTCGGCTGTAGAGAAAGCAGTTGCTGTTGTTTCAAATGTAGTTTCCGAGGATGTTGATTCGACTGTAGGTTTCGATGTTGTTGATTCAAGGGTAGATTCTATGGTTGTAGTATCGGTTGTAGATCTTGTAGCTGCCCCAGTAGGAGTTTGCCTTGTCGTGGACTTGGATGTAGAGAAAGCAGTTGCTGTTGTTTCAAATGTAGTTTCCGAGGATGTTGATTCGACTGTAGGTTTCGATGTTGTGGATTCAAGGGCAGATTCTATGGTTGTAGTATCGGTTGTAGATCTTATAGCTGCCCCAGTAGGAGTTTTTCTTGTTGTGGACTCGTCTGTAGAGAAAGCAGTTGCTGTTGTTTCAAATGTAGTTTCCGAGGATGTTGATTCGACTGTAGGTTTCGATGTTGTGGATTCTAGTGTAAATTCTGTGGTTGTAGTATCAGTTGTGGATTCTAATGTTGTAGATCTTGTAGCTGCCCCAGTAGGAGTTTGTCTTGTTGTGGACTCGGCTGTAGAGAAAGCAGTTGCTGTTGTTTCAAATGTAGTTTCAGAGGATGTTGATTCGACTGATGGTTTCGATGTTGTGGATTTTAGGGTAGATTCTGTGGTTGTAGTATCGGTTGTGGATTCTAACGTTGTAGATCTTTTAGCTGCCCCAGTAGGAGTTTGTCTTGTTGGGGACCCGGCTGTAGAGAAGACAGTTCCTGTTGTTTCAAATGTAGTTTCCGAGGATGTTGTTTTGACTGTAGGTTTCGATGTTGTGGATTCAAGGGTAGATTCTGTGGTTGTAGTATCGGTTGTAGATCTTGTAGCTGCCCCAGTAGGAGTTTGTCTTGTTGTGGACTCGGCTGTAGAGAAAGCAGTTGCTGTTGTTTCAAATGTAGTTTCCGAGGATGTTGATTCGATTGTAGGTTTCGATGTTGTGGATTCAAGGGTAGATTCTGTGGTTGTAGTATCAGTTGTAAATCTTGTAGCTGCCCCAGTAGGAGTTTGTCTTGTTGTGGACTCGGCTGTAGAGAAAGCAGTTGCTGTTGTTTCAAATGTAGTTTCCGAGGATGTTGATTCGACTGTAGGTTTCGATGTTGTGGATTCAAGGGTAGATTCTGTGGTTGTAGTATCAGTTGTGGATTCTAATGTTGTAGATCTTGTAGCTGCCCCAGTAGGAGTTTGTCTTGTTGTGGACTCGGCTGTAGAGAAAGCAGTTGCTGTTGTTTCAAATGTAGTTTCCGAGGATGTTGATTCGATTGTAGGTTTCGATGTTGTGGATTCAAGGGTAGATTCTGTGGTTGTAGTATCAGTTGTAAATCTTGTAGCTGCCCCAGTAGGAGTTTGTCTTGTTGTGGACTCGGCTGTAGAGAAAGCAGTTGCTGTTGTTTCAAATGTAGTTTCCGAGGATGTTGATTCGACTGTAGGTTTCGATGTTGTGGATTCTAGTGTAGATTCTCTGGTTATAGTATCAGTTGTGGATTCTAATGTTGTAGATCTTGTAGCTGCCCCAGTAGGAGTTTGTATTGTTGTGG